>JAJIYU010001458.1:0-36065 GCA_030144865.1 Tinospora cordifolia | reverse complement strand
TTTCTGAATTATGATATTCATCGATAAACATAGTAGCATGTTTATCAGGATTTAAATAGTTTTTCTCATTTGCTGAAAATTGAGACATTGGGTTTAGTGTGTAGAAAGAGGGTGGCAACCCCGGACTGTCGGCGGATCAGCCCCTCAGAGAGATCGAGAGTCCCGCGCGCACAGCAGAGAGCTAACGGGAGCGCTAGTAGAAGCGCTGGCCCCACGTGACGCGCGCACGAGTGGACTCAGGTCCTGGTCCAGGGGGTCCGGGGGAGGTGCCACAACAAAAATGACAGAAACAAATACTAAAACAACATTGATATGTAGATAATGGCCGAACCTAGGAGATATGCAACACGAGGTGCTACATCTGACGACACCGACTCTCATGAAGGGCAGAACGACATGGCAGAAGCTAGAATGGAATATATGATGAATGAAGTCACCAGAAGAGTGATGGAACAAATAGAACAGATGCTAGCTCGAATGATACCATAGGTGGCACCACAGCCGTAGGTGCAAGAGTAGGTTTCGATGCAACAGCCAATGCCAGCACTTGAGATTCCTGATCGTCAGCAGGAACCATAGTATTTGGAAGACAGCGAATATAGAAAGTTGTTGTTAGAACTAAAGAAACTAGGACCATCACAATTCCATAGTACTACTGATAGCTTAACAGCTGACCATTGGTACCAAGACTTAGAAGAATACTTGGATGTGTTAAAAGTAACGGGTCCTAATAGGGTAGCGTTGGCTACCCATCAAATTAAAGGACAGCTAGAAGTTAGTGGTAGATGGTAAAGGCAGACCCAAGCATCAATATTAGCTGAATGACCTGAGAAGAGTTTAGGCAGATATTTTACGAGAAGTTCTTCCTAGAAGTCACACTGACAAAGATGCAAGAGGACTTCGTTCGGTTAAAATAGAGAGAGATGATGGTGGCCGAATATGAAGCCAAATTTATTGAATTGGCCAAGTTTTCACTTGAACTAATCAGTGAAGAAAAGAAGAAGGTCAATCGTTTCACCCATGGTCTCAAGATTGAGATCCGAAATTAATAAAAACAGCATACCCAAAAACTTATAAGGAAGTCGTACATAGGAAATTAACCTCAGAACAAGAGCTGAATTTTGAGCAACGGTTAAGGAACAGAAACAAGAGACCAGCAGGTAATAGAGATCACCAGGGAGATCACAAGAAAAGGAATATTAATCACGACGACGGAAACAAAATGCTCCAATGGCAAAACCAACCCAAAACGGAAGAACAATTAGAACTGGGCAGACATCAAGGGCGGTGTTTCAACTACAATCAGCGAGGGCATCTATCGAAGTTTTGTCCCAGCAAAACATAGAGACAACAGCAGCAACAACCTTCGAATTGTCAAGGGGGAGAGCAAAATATGTGTCCTCAATAACAACCACCTCGACAGAACAACAACCAAGGGCAAAACCAAAACCAAACCTGTGAGCAGAGCCAAGCTAGAGTATTCGTTATTGCAAACTTCCCTGTTGATGGTCTTCCTGAAGAACAAGTTCCTTAATAGTACCCTTCACACTACGTTAGATGAACTATTAGGTTGAAATACTTTTCGAGGGGAGGTTGATTGTAATGTCTTAATGAAATTATTCGAATAAAGTAAGAATTTTGAGAAATTTATGAGTTTACAAAAGTATAATCTTAAATTTTACCCTGACATCATGCCAAATACCTTAGCTATGTAGTCCCTAAAACAGTAGGAACTTTCACTAAAATCCATAGAAGAGTCGTGACAAAACAACATAAAGTAAACTAGTGTAAATTTCGAAGACGAAATTCATTTAAGGTGGGTAGAATGTAATACCCCAATTATTTATATGTATGCATATATGATTTATTTGATTAATTGGTATTGACACATGCATATATATTAATTGGTACATTTATGTATATTATTTTGAAGTGAGATACAATTAATTGATTAATTAGTGTACAAGTAAATATATTTATGTACTTGTACATTAATTAATTATGATTATTATAGGTATTAATATAGTAAGATTAATAGTAATATATGAAAAAATGAAGTAATATAATATATATAGGATTAATTTATAGTAATATATATTAATATATACAAGATTAATTTATAGTAATTGATTAATTTTATTGATTGGTATATGTATTAATAGTAATTTATAGCCATATGTAATATTATTTAATACAATAAATAATATTATAAAGTATTGAATATATATGTGTAAAGGAAATGCATTTATGAATATAATATTTTATTTAGTATGATATGAAGATATGTATATATTAGTTAGAATACATGTATCATATTAAGATATGCATATATAGAAAATGATAGTCCCACATTAGAAAAATAGACAAAATGACTCTATATAAACCCCTTACTCTACTCATTTCAAATATAGAAAATGATAGTCCCACATTGAAAAAATAGGCAAAACTAGTTGAAACATGACTCTATATAAACCTCCCTACTCTACCCATTTCATTCATCCCAAAGCAAGGATCGAAATTCCTCTTGCTCCCTCTTTGCCTCCTTCTTAGCAACCTCAATCCTTGTTCTTCTTTTCTTGAGCTATTCTAAATAGCTTGTGAAGTAGTAGCAACGAACTGCTACACAAGTTAGGAAGCGATCTTGAGGTAATTTTCTTTCCCTTTCTTTTAATTTATTATTTTGATTTAAATAATGCTTGCTTATTTAATTAGTTTGATTTTATTCTTGTCCTTTGTACTTATGCCATTCAATTATTATATTGCTTATGACCAAGTGAGTATGCTCTATAGTTGCGTCTTGTACGATCTTCTACATAAAAAATCGAAAGTCAATATGAATGTTATACTGTTAGAGCTATTATTTATCATGCATTAATATACTGTTTATGACCAAGAGAGTATGCTCTGTAGTTGCTTCTTGTACGATCTTCTACATTAGAAATCGAAAGTCAATGTTCGTGAATGTGAATGCTATACGGTTGGAGTATTTAAATACTGTTGGAATATTTATTTACTATGCTTTTGCACACAAAAATAAGATTAAATAAGATTCCAACCACGGTGCGGTACGGGAGACTTTCTGTGTTCCATGTAGAATTGGAATTGGCTATCAATACTGACACCAGAATGGAACGGGTTTCAAGAATGATCCCACTAGAGATGGGTTCGAGTTTTAGAATTGATCTTTCTCCCTAGATCTGAAGCATAGAGGTTACTCTTGTTCAGTCTAAATTACGACTGAAATAATATATTGTTTGAATCGAATTAATCCCTGAAAGTGTTTGGTATGCTTGTATTATTTGGTTGAAATAATGAATTAAATAGATAGAATGATTCACTAGGCTTTTTAGCTCACCCTCCTATTTTTCACTTTTCAAGAAATTAACTCTCTTCCAACGTGGATAATTATTTGTCCTTGTTATTGTATTTCATTGTAGGGCATGTAGGCCCAAGAAAATTATTTATTTCAGTTTCAAATTTATTTTCGTTGTAATAGATCATGTACTCAGGATTTTAGATTAATTAAATAAAGGATCTTATTTATTATGATGTCATTTTGTACATAGACTAATGTACACAGGAACCCTCATGGATTTGGGTCTAAGAAGAAGAAAATGTAGAACGAGCTCGTCTCCCGGGCTGCCCAAGATTATTGATCAAAGAAAATTAGAATGTCAGATGACGTGGACGTTGGGACTCGAGAGGCGGGGTGTTACATATATACTCATTACCAATTTCTAGAAACAAATCTCTCCAAAATAATTAAAAAAGAAAACATACATTTTAGTGTATTTGCATTACACATCTAAGAATCAGATAATGTTCCCTCAACTTCAACTCGTACACAAGACTCTTTGTTTCTAACAATATTTTGAGAAGTCAAATTTGATGTGCTACATGATAATGCACCATCCTTAACTGGAAAAAAAAATCATTGTAATTATTAATTGGTGCTTGCAATACTACATACCAATTTGATGATTCACTTTCTCAAGAATCAAATATTTGTTTAGCTTGTGATGCCAAAATAAATGAATCTTTTTCAAATTGATTTTGCCCTACGTGGAGGTTAACCAATGTAAATCCATCTTCAACCTTGACATCTTTTGTAATATTTTCCCAATCACATCAAAAAATAGGAACATGAAATTTTCAATAATCTAAAATTATAATTTCTCGAAGAACTCCATAATATGAAATATTTCCATATAATCAAGCAATGTCTTTGTGCTTAGAAATGTCTTTGATTTGCAAAGAGAAAATGTATAATATATTCATATAAGATCATATAATCAAGCAAAACCAAAGTAAAGGGGTGAAGCACCTTCTTGCCTAGCCATCCACTAAATGTTTCTATATGCTTCTTATTCAACAAATTTCTATTCCTTGAGAGTTTTGCATCTGAAGCTTTAAGTTCATCAAGATGCATTTTATAAAAAAAAGCAATAAGAAATAGGTCAATCCCCAATTTAAAATCTTAGATTATTTGAATACTTACATGGTAGCCTAAATATTAACTTTGTGTATGGTTCGATCTCTGCAAGATTGAACAAAACGTATCGATGAACAACTTTTAACATATTGTCAGCAATGGTGAGCAACTTCCCTTGAGATATTGGACACCCTTCTAAGTTGGCTTCATCACCCAAATCATCATAGAGTGCATCACGATTGCCAACCTTAGATGCTAGGCTAAAGTACTTGCTACAAAATATTGTACATTCTTCAGCCAAATATCGTTTAGCAATGCAACCTTTAGGTCGTGCTTTATTTTTTACATATCCTTTAAGTACTTTCATAAACCTAAAACAAGCGTAAACAAGGATTGCATAAAAAGAAATTTGTTGTGTCATTAGCGGATAAGGATGGAAAATAAGAAATTAAAGAAAAGGTAAAAAAAAACAACCTTTCTATTAGATACATCCAACGAAATTGCACTGGCCCACAAATAGAAACCTCTCATGCACAGTGAATTGATAAGTGAACCGTGACATCAAAGCAAGATGGAGGAAAGAATGTTTCTAACATGCATAAGGTTTCAGCAATATCATCTTCCAAGTCTAATAATTTATTTTGATTCACAACCCTAGATGATAGTTGATTGAAAAACTTGCATAATCGAATAATGGCATTCCTTGGACCTATTAGCAAAATTCCCCTTAATGCCATTGGCAATAGTTGTTGCATTAACATATGACAATCATGAGACTTGAGTCCCATAATCTTGCATTTTAGCATTTGAACACAGTTGTTAATATTAGAACCATACCCATTAGGTACCTTCAAACATGCAATTCTTTCACAAAAGATTTTTTTTCCACCTCAGAAAGACAAAGAGATGCTGCAGGTAGAAAGAATAACCCTCCTCTATTCTCTGCATATAATTCTTTTTTAATTCCCATTCTCTCCATGTCAAGATGAGCATTAAGGCCATCTTTATATTTTCCCTTGACATCTAACAATGTGGAAAGAATGCTATCACATATATTCTTTTCAATGTGCATCACGTCCAAATTATGACGTAAGAGGAGTATCTGTATCAAAAAATAATAATAATTTCATATGAGAAATGTTAAATAATTATTTTAATAAATTAAAAGACATCTACTCAAAGCATTACATACCTTCTAATAAGGCAAGTCAAAAAATACAAACTTTTTCTTCCATAATTGAGAAGAACTTGAGCTTGTTCTTTTTCTTTTCTTGTTGGCTTTTCCCCAATCATGGACAATATTTTCCACTTCTAAATATGTTGATTCACCATTCATGTACTTAGGTTTCCCTCTTTTCTCAACTTCTCCATTGAACCATGCTCGTTTTGTGCGATATTGATGAGTATGGTCAAGAAACTGCCTATGACCCATATATGAAAACTTCCTACTATGTCATAACCATTCAAAACATGTGTCCAATTGACACACTAGACAAGCAAATTTGTCCTTTGTAGGCCATCCAAACACATTTCCATAAGCTAGAAAATCATTAATGGTCTATAAGAAAATTGCCTTTAAGTTGAATTTCAAATTATTAAAAGCATCATACACTTGGACTCCAATTGCCCACAACTCCTTCAAATCATCAATAAGAGGCATCATATATACATCTATGTCATTGTCAGGTTGTTTTGGTCTAGGAATAAGCATAGTCAACAGTAAATGTTCCTTAGTCATGCATAACTAGAGAGGCAAGTTATATATGGTCAAAATCACTGGCCAACAACTATATCTAGTACTAAGGTCTTGGAAAGGATTGAAACCATCTGTGGCCAACCCAAATCTGATGTTTCGAGGGTCAGATGCAAAAGATGGGTATCTTTTATTCACCAATCCCATGCAAGTGAATCAACTGGGTGTCTTAATTTACCGTCAATAGATTTTTCACGCTCATGCCATGTTAGACTCTTTGATATTTCTTCTATCTCAAACATGCGACGAAGTCTTGGTATTATTGAGAAATACCTTAACACCTTTGCAGGAACACCTTCTTTAATCTTGTTAGTTCTTTGGTTGACCTTCCACCAAGATGAACCACACTTAGGACATTCGCTTGCATCTTGATTCTCTTTCCTAAAAGACAACAATCATTTATGCAAGCAAAAATCTTCTCATAACCCAAGTCAAATCTTTTCAATAATTTCTTAATTGCATAAAGGTCCCATGGAAGTGTGTTATCAAGTGGCAAAGTATCACAAACAATTGTAAGAAGTTCATTAAAGCTAGTATCCGTAAGTTCATGAGTGGCCTTTAGTTGAAATAAAGCTAATGTAGCTGAAATTTGTGAATACTTCACACAACCTGGATATAGAGGACATTTTGCTTCTTCAATTGAAGTTGTTAAATCTTTTGCACTTTGATCTACTATGGTTTCAATATCTTCGTCATTTTGGCATTGGATATGATCTCTAAACATCTTAAATATATCTCTCATATGCCTGTTTTCTTGTTGATTTGATGGCTCACACTTTTCTCCATGGAGGACCCATACAATATATGTTGGATCCATGCCCTTTATAACCAAGTGCTCATACACAACTTCATAGTAATGGTGATCTAAGTTTTTACATCTTGCACATGGACATACTATAGTTTCTGGATTTCCAACTTTTACACATGCTCCATTGATAAAATTACGCACTCCATTTCTATATTCTTGTGAAAACCTACCGACAATAAAACTCAAACGATAGCATATCACCATGGTTTTTTAAATTAAAAAAAGCAAAAAAAAAAAGCAACAATTGTTAAATAGGTAAGTTTTAGTAATAGGCCTTGATAAGTAAGCCCAATCCTTATCCATTCCACTAGAGAAATCAGTTAAAACCAATTAGAAGATGGGTAGCAATAGCAACAGAAGAAGAAGAAGAAGAAGAAGAAGAAGAAGAAGAAGAAGAAGAAGCAACAAAAGAAGATGGGTAGCAGAAATATATGCCTTTAATGCAAGATGGGAACAAATTACAAAAACCCTAAACTCAAATTTGAAGAAGAATAAAAAAACAATTAAACAACCATGGAAAATGAAAAGCAAAAATAACTTGTTAGAAAGCACACGTTTTTCCTTTCTTTAAGAATGATTTGGGCGTAGAAGTATTCTCTTCCTTTCCTTTTTCCTTCTTTTCTTTCTCTTTGTTTGCAATTTCTCTTTCTTTTTCTCTATTTGCAGCACAGGGAACTATGTTTGCGATGGCAAAATTGCACGGGACGAAAGGAAGGGCGGGAACTAGTTTTCTTTTCTTTTATTACTTTTTTTGTAGTATAATGTGAGAATAATATCTAAATAATGCGAGCATAAAAATTGTTTGGTTGTTGATATAAAAATGCAGGGATAATATGTGAATAAAATATGGTATAACATATGCATAACATATGAATGATTATAGAATCATGCGAGTAATAGTACAATGTTGGTATAACATACCAATCGATGGATAATGCGTGAATAATGGTATAATACAAGAATAATAATTGAATAATACAGGTATAAAATTGTTCTGTTGTTTTGGTAAAAAATGTGTGGATAACATGTGAATAAAATGCAATATAACGTATGCATAACATGTGAATAATCATAGAATAATGCAAGTAATTGTAGAATGTTGGTATAACATACCAACCGATGGATAATGCGTAAATAATGGTATAATGCAAGAATGATAACTGAATAGTACAGGTATAAAATTGTTTGGTTGTTTTGGTAAAAAAAATGCGGGGATAACATGTGAATAAAATGCGGTATAACGTATACATAATATATGAATAATTATGTAATAATACGAGTAATGGTAGAATATTGGTATAACATACCAACCGATGAATAATACATGAATAATAGTATAATGCAAGCATAATAACTGAATAATATGAATATAAAATTGTTCGATTATTTTGGTAAAAAAATGCGGGGATAACATGTGAATAATGCAGGGATAACATATGAATAAAATGTGGTACAACATATGCATAATATATAAATAATTAGGGAATAACACGAGTAATGGTAGAATGTTGGTATAACATACCAACCGATGGATAATGCATGACAAATAGTATAATGTAGAAATAATAGCTGAATAATACAGTTATAAAATTGTTTTGTTGTTTTGGTATAAAAATGCGAGAATAAAATGTGAATAATATGATGATAACATGTGAATAAAATGTTGGAATACCGTGTTAATAATGAGGAGATAATATGTGAATAAAATGCGGGAATAAAGGTATAGTAGTATAACGTATGCATAACATATGAATAATTAAGGAATAATGCGAGTAGTGGGATAATGTTAAAATAACAATTGAATAATGAAAGTATAAAAAATGTACGGTTCGCTATTGTAACTTATGAATAATACGTGAATAATGGTATAACCAAGGTATAATTGTAGAATGTCTGTATAATCCAACCAATATACGTATAATAAAGTGTAAATAATAGTAGAATCTATGTATAATACTATCAAAAAGAAGATAAAGCTTATTACTTCTCCATTATGTTTGTGATTTCCTCTGTTACAATGAAGAACGAGTCTTCATCTTCTCCCAACAGGATGATCATAAATGTTGAAAACCAGGTACATTACACTCTTTCGAATCTTGTATTCATATTCGTATGAATGTGATAGTAAATGATTGTGTGCTCTGTTCAAGTTTCTTTAAACTACGATATTGTTCGATCAAGTATGCTTTATTTTCTTTTTGTTAGTATTATACATATGTTATACCAAAAACATGATGTATTCTTATGGTCATGATGCACTATGTATAGTAAAAAGCATGATGTGTTCTTATTGACATGATGTATTATGTATAGTAAAAAACATGATGTATTCTTATTGAATAGATTGAGTATAAAAATGTTATACACTAGTATTTATTAACTGTTTATGATATACCTAAGGTATAAAGATGTTATATTGTAGCATTTATTGACTGTTTATTATATAATAGAGTATAAAGATGTTATACTATTATAATGTTTATTCTAATATAAAGATGTATGATGATGTTATATCCTTTGGAATGATTATTTTAATTTTATACACCTTTTGATTTTGTTATTATACACTTTGTAACATGTTATTCTGGTATTATATACCTGCAAGAATATCAATATATAGTTAACCCTGAAGATAGATACTCAGCTAGGGTTGAGTACCTGACCAACTTGAATGCATGCAATATGTTGATTTTCACATTGACAAATGACCAACTGCTGAAGTTCTTGAAGACTTTTTTTGACCATTTTCTTGATATGAAGTAGTTGATTTGGCAACCTTAGATGGTTCATGATATATTGTTGAGAGAGGTTGTTCAAAAAGACGAGTCTATTCTGGCCTTTAATTTTAATAACATTATTACAAAATTCTCCATATTTGAATTTGCAATTATAATGGGTTTGAAATGCAGCGAAAATACCAGAAACATTACAACTGGTTTTGAGGTTAAAATTTTGAAGGATAAATACTTTAAGGGAGTGGATAAGATAAATAAGAAGTGTATAGTTGATGCATTTACAAACTGGGTATGAGAGAATGATGATGATGCTGTGAAGATTGCAGTTTTGTTCTTGATTAATTGTTTTTTGTTTCCTGATAAAATGGGAAAGTTGGTAAATGAAATTGATTTTGAACTTGTTCAAACTGGTGAATATATGGATTATCCCTGGGGCAGGGCTCTTTTTGACACTACATTCGATTCTATGAAGGGTAATTTTGCATTGGATGCAAATCGGCTGAAAGCTGGGAGAGGCAAATACCCAGCCGCATACAAGCTTCTCGGGTTTCCAATAACATTACAAATTTGGTTTTATGAGTGTTTTGTTGATACTGATGGTTTGTTTGCCAATTGACGTATCAATGAATTTCCTCGTATACTAAGCTGGACTTGCATTAAGCAACCTAATTTCAAGAACATGGAGAAGGTGCTGAACAATTATTTGTTAATAGTGTAATTTTTCATGCATTTGATCATATAGTATACACAACATTTATATTATAATTGAACTATTCTTTGTTTTTACATTTCTTATGATCTCATATTTGTTTATTTTCAGTTCAACAATTTTGTAGCAAGCCCCAATGAGTTACTATAGCCATACATAGATGGCTTGATTGCAGAAGCTAATAAGGAGATTGATGTTGCTGTAAAAGATGGGGGCCAACATCAATTTTCATACTATGATGATTTTGTTGATCCCCCCAATATTTATTTTGTTGCCTCCTGTAAATAAACCTATTGGCGGTAATATTCCTGTAAATAAGTCTGCCGCAACCATGAGTATACCTGGATGGAAGTGCGATTGCTATAATGAGATCCAAATAATGTTGAAAGAGAGTTTTGATAAGATTTTTGAAGAAATTAATTATCTGAAATCCATATTGCTGAAGGTAAATGTTCCAAGCTTCAAAACCAATAAATTTTTTAAAACTTTCATTGCAGCATAAGCTTCAAAACCAATAAATTTTTTAAAACTTTCATTGCAGCATATTAATGATATGATAGCAATATACTATTTATATACCTATATTATACCATGAGTATAATATATTATATACTGTATGCTTGCTGTTATCTACTGTTTGCTTCTATATATTAATGTTATACCAACTATATACATTCATTTTGCTCAATAAATTTTCCATTTTTCATTTAGAACTGTCTTGAAAAAATGATGTAAATAAAGCAGAAGATAGTAAAAAAGAATCTGCTACTAGGGACAAATGCACTGATGTCGAAGTTGCATGCCAAAGTTTGATGGCATTGCAAGAGATTTTTAGTAATTGCGATAAAAAGAGGAAGTACTTTTGAACACTTTATTTGGATTGTGATTTGACATTTAGATTTATTTTCATTATCCATTAATATTATATATTTTCATGTTAAAGGCTGACTCAACAATAACTGAAGGTGAAAGAAGGAAGAAAAAAATATCAATCCTAGTAAGATCATGAATACAATTCTTTTATTAATTCAAGAGTATGTTTTTGTAGTTTTTATAAATCTAATTGTCCTTAATTTATCTTCTTTTAGGACATTTCTCATTTAATTTTTCTGACTTAAGTTGCTGATATGGATGAGTCGAAATATCATGCACATGTTGAATGTGAATGAGAAACCACAATTGATTAAGTTGTTGAGTCGGCAGTCAATGTTGTGACTTCAGTTATCTCTACTGAAGATCACACTCCACTTCTTCTAGCTCTTACAGTTAATAAAAGGGGGAGGCATCCCGCTGCAGATAAACATAAAGAAAAGGAGGTTGTGAAGGGATGATTATCCGCCTTAGACATCTGTCTACTTGAAGATATAAACAGTAGTATAGTATCTGAGTTTGATGAGTGGATTCATAAGGGTCGGCTGAAATGCTTGAAGGAAGTTTTCTTAAAGATCAAGTTTGGATTCTGAATATTGTTGTTATTTATAATACATTGATATTAACATCTAACACATTATTTAGGTCAAATAAAATATACCATGATCGTGAAAACAATCTAAATCCAGCTTTTGATTTTTCAATCGTTGATGTCACTGATAATGAATGGTTTTACACACTGTTCACCCCAGGCCAACCTATCTCCTCCTCTGTTAAGTTTAATTTTTTGCACTTAATATTATTGCTTACAGATATTACACTGGTAATATACCAATATAATACTAAAATATAGGGTTTTGGACACTTTGCAATGTCTGTATACACATATTATACTGATATGATACCAATTTCACTTATATACCATGTTCTTAAACTATGTTATGTTGTTTTGTATACATATTATACTGATATAATACCAATATCATCTATATAACATGTTCTTAAACTCTGTTATGTTTATTATTTCAGTATAATGAGATGTTATACAAACAACATAGTTATTATGTTTTGAATGTTTCATGTTTATACAATATTTATTCATGACCCAAATCTTTTATTCTAATTTATAAATCTTGTGTTGGTAGCATGTAGATGTTATGTTCTATTACTTGCACAAGAAAAGCAAGTATGGCGAATCGATTAAGATCAAATGTACAACGACAGACAACTTTTTCGATCAAAAGTTGTAGTTTGTTTATAAAAGATTTGAAAAAGAGAAAGATGTATCTGTTTTAGGGGAGGAGATGGTAATTATGGAGTACATGGTAGGGCACTACATGTACTGCAACGCTCCATAGTTTGATGTTGACTATCTCATTTTTCTTATTAATGTTGTAGTTGCATTCCACTGGATCCTTGGTTGCATCAGCATTCACGAAGGTTGCATATATGTGTACAATTCCCTGCGTACTCCTACTATTGATGTTACGTCAATGGAGGCTGTTAAAGCTTATTCCACCATTCTTCCTTTGTTTTCGATATGATTTGATTTTATAAATCGAAAGTTGACTCGAAGGATAGACCTAGGAAAGATCCATTCAAGGTGTCAGTGGCTGATAATCTATAGGTGCAAGTTGATTACAATTGTGGAATGTTCATGTTTTATATTGCTAAATGTTTTTCCACTAGAAAATTTCACCTGTTTTTGATGTAGTGAGCTACAAGAAAAGAGTAGCTGTTAATCTGTACTTGCATGGTAAATTGAAGCAAAATAAAGGCACCAAGAGTGATGATAAAAGATCATGTCGATTCGATGTTGACTGTAGGATCCAATTATAGTAGGTCTTAAAGAAGTGAAGAATGGAAAAAGGTTGTCTTAATGTGCATCACAGTTTTTCATAGACAATGTGCAATACCAATTTTGATATTTCATATTTGTATCATTTGAACACGATTATGGTTTATTTATAACACTCTCAACTATTTTTCATTTGAATTTTGTCATCTTATTTTGTCTTCTAGGGCAGATTGTTTAATTTTTTTAATCATCTATGAGTAATGTTATTCATACGTAAACTTTATTGTATCGATTTTATTCAAAAATGATAGAAGTGATCAATTCCGAAACACTGATCTTAATTTTATACACACATTATTCTTAAGTTAAACGTATTTTATTTGTTTTATATACACACATTATCCACATGGTATACTTATTTTATACCATTATTTATGCATTATTTATGGAATTGAACGATTAAATACTATACAAGCATTATTCATATAGTATACTTCGATTATATTATTATTCACGAATTATTCGTAAGGTATCTTAACCATTCAAATAATATTTATACCTACATTGTTCGGTCGTGATACCTACATTATACCACTATTCACGCATTATTCTCGGTTGGTTCGTTATACATACAATCTATTATTATTTGGCGTTATTTATTTATTATCGGTTGGATTATTCACGCTTTATTCATATGTTATACTTACGTTATACATATATTTACGCATCATTCAGGCAATTGAAAGATGTTCTTTTCATACATATATTATTCACATAATATACCTAGGTTATACTATTATTCACTCATTTTTCATAAGGTATATTGACCAATAGAACAATTTTTATACGTGCATTATTCGATCGTTATCGCTATATGTTTATATGTGCATTATTCAATTTTATCACTATTTTATACCACATTTTACGGGTTATATATACAACTATTCACGCATTATTCTAGTGTTATCGCTAGATTTTTATACGGACATTATTCAATCTTTATCCCTATATTATACCACATTTCACGGGTTATTTATACCATTATTCATGCATTATTTGATCGTTATCACTAGATTTTTATATAAATATTATTCAATCTTTATCCCTACATTATACTACATTTTACGGGTTATATATACCGTCATTTATGCATTATTTGATTGTTATCGCTATATTTTTATATGCGTATTATTCAATATTTATCCCTACATTATACTATATTTCACGAGTTATATATATCATTATTCACGCATTATTCGATCGATATCCCTACAGTTGTATATGTGCATTATTTGAGCGTTATGCCTACATTATACAACTATTCAAGGGTTATACCATTATTCATGCATTATTCTATTGTTATTCCTACATCTTTATACCCACATTATTCGATCGTTATGCCTACATTATACCACCATTCACGAGTTATACTATATTCACGCATTATTCTATTGTTATCCCTATATTTTTTTATGCACATTATTTATAGTTATTTTAAATTTACCGAGACATATTTGTACCCGCATTATTCACATGATATATTAGGTATATATATATATATATATATATATATATATATATATATAGAGTTATCTTTCCTATAGTTTTATACTTGCATTATTAGATTATTATACCTACATTATTTTAGTATTAATGCATTATTCAATCATTATACCTACATTATTTTAGTATTAATACATTATTCAATCATTATAGCTATATTAGTAACATGTTATTCTCGCATTTTTATTGTTAGTCAAAATGATCACTATTGCCAGTAATATATCTTTTTAAATTCTAAAATTAATTTTTAAAATCTTCATTTTTGTAGTTAAATATGTAAATACATATAAATTATTAACATTGTAAATAATAAATTAATAATAGTAAAAAAAATTTTATGTTAATTGTAAAAATATTTTAAGGACGTTTATTATAAATCGTAATCTATTATCTGTGTGCAACGTTTGATAAAACCTTGTAATAAATGTCTTATACATATTAAATTAAGATGTGTGTACAACACATCATTATATATATTGTAGTTTATGAAATTTTTAACAAACATTATTCCTTGATTATTATTGTAACTAATTTTGACAAAGTGTAAGAGGATATTTGAAAAATTTTTGTAATAAAAATTTTAAAAATAGTTCAGGACGTTTTGTGAAAATGTTGTCATTACATAATATATTTAGGACGTTTATGAAACGTTACAATACTATTATTAAACATCGTTTAACACAAATGTCTTCTAAAAGAATTATACATACTTAATCAGGACATTTTATAGTATAAAGTCCTTAATAATAATATATTATGACGTTTCACAAAACACATCATATTTGGATTGTACTTGTAGCATCATTTTTGAGGTATATGATAACACATGAATAAAACATTATGGTAAAACATGTAACAATCAGTTATGACGTTTTTACAAAGCTCATAATAGAATAAAATACGACGACATTTGTAAAAGGTCATAATATTATTATAAGACATCATTTAGAAAAGAAATGTCTTCTATAAGATTTATACCTACTTAAAGAGGATGTTTATAAATAAAACGTTGTTAATATACTTATATTATGACGTTTCTCATAAAATGTCATATTATGATTGTTGTTGTAGCCTTGTTTTGTTGTAGTGGGTTGAGGCAGAGAATGGAGTAATGAACACTTTAGTCAATCATAGAACTTTGGAAAGTAAAGAAACAAAAGTGGTATTCAATGTTACCTTTGTAAACAATTTGGGCATGTAAAAGCTGACTATTAGAAAAAGGATGAGCAAGCTAGCTATGCAGAACAAGAGAAGAGCTCAAACTAACATATGGTTTTTGGACAGTGAATATTCTAATCACATGACAAGAATAAAATTGTTCTTTAAGGAGCTTGACGAATCATACAAAATGAAGGTGAGGCTCGAAGATGACAAGCAAATGCAAGTAGATGGGAAAGGAATAGTGGTTTTCAGCAATGGTCAAGGTAACATAAAGCTCCTTTATAATATTTATTATATTCCCATTTTATCTCAAAATCTGTGAAGTGTTGGGCAACTTATGGTAGTGGGTATTCCATTTTATTTGATGGTGGATCCTGTGATTATAGATAAAAAATCAAAGCAAATTATTGTAGAAGTCTGCATGACGCCAAACAAATTATTTCCACTTGAAATTTCTAGTGCAAAAAGTCATGCACTTGTTGCCAAAGAAGCTAGTGAGTCTAGATTATGGCATTTGAGGTGTGGGCATTTAAGTGTAAATGGTTTAACATTGTTGAGTCAAAAGGAATTGGTTTTTGGGCTGCCTAAAATTGAGTCTATAGATGTTTGTAAATGGTGCATTTATGGGAAACGATGTAAAAGCCCATTTCTTATAGGAAAGTCTAAAAGGACTTCTAGTTGTCTTGAGATTGTACATGCTGACTTCTGTTGTCCTATGCAAACAAAATCGTTTGATGGGAGTAGATATTTTCTATTGTTTACAAATAGCTTTTGTTGCATGAGTTGGGTGTATTTTCTACAAACCAAGTCAAGAACATCTGAAGCTTTCAAGAAGTTTAAGGTGTTCGCTGAAAAACAAAGTGGAAGGAGCATCATGACTATTCGAACTGACAGCGGAAGTGAATTTTTTTTCTCGTGAATTTATTCAATTCTGTGATGAACATGGAATGCATAGAAAGCTGATAGCTCCTTACACACTAGAGCAAAATGGTGTCGCTAAATGAAAGAATCAGACTATTGTTGAGATGGCAAGAAGTTTGCTAAAAGGAAAAGGACTACTGAATGATTTCTAGGCAGAAAGAGTAGCTACTGTTGTTTACTTGTTGAACCTATCTCCAACAAAGGTTGTCCAAAATTGAACTCTTTGTATGAGGCTTGGAATGAGAGGAAACCTTGGGTAAGTCATTTGGAAGTTTTTGGTTGTATTGCTTATGCTTTAATTAACTCACATGATCATTGGAAACTTTACAAAAAAATCAACAAAATGTATTTTTGTTGGTTACTATTCCCAATCTAAAGCATATAGGTTGTATAACCCAGCTAGTGGCAACGTGATTATAAGTAGGAATGTTATTTTCAATGAAGAGGCAAGTTGGAATTGGTGGGAAAGTCCAAATGGTGCTCAACTAGAAAATGATGATCCACAAGTTGAAGTGCAGCCACCAGATTTTCCAAGTTCTTCGAACTTATTGAGTTCATCTCCCTTAACTTCACCAAGCTCGAGTTCAAGCAATAGAAGTTCAACTTCTGATGATACTCCTCCAAGACAATATAGATCTTTGAGGAAAATTATCACACTACGCAAGCATTTTTCATAACTGATCCGATGACGTTCGATGAAATGGTAGAAAAAAGGAATGGCATGATGCCATGAAAGAGGAAATTGCAGCAATTTAGAGAAACAAGACATGGGAGCTAATGGATTTGCCTGAAAGAAAGAATAGAATTGGCTTGAAATGGGTGTTTAAAACAAAGTATCATGCGAATGGAAGTATTCACAAGTATAAAGCTCAATTGGTGCCAAAAGGATACTCACAACAACAAGTTATTGATTTTTAAGAAACATTTTCTCGAGTTGCTCATTTTGAGACAATTAGAGCTATTTTAGCATTAGTTGTACAAATGCAATTTCATGTGTATCAGTTTGATGTTAAATCGACTTTTGTGAATGGAGAATTGCAAGAGGAGATGTATGTCTTTTAACCTAAAAGGATTCATAGTCAAAGGCAAAGAAGAGAAAATGTATGTAATACCCTAAAAGTTAATAAATCATTTACAAAATTTTTGAGTCAATAAATATAAAAATAATTTAAATATATGAATACAACTAATAAACTCTTCATAATCACATAATACAAGTGTAAATAAACCTAGAATAAATATAAAATATATAAATTTAGAAATCATGAAAAATATTGACAAAAATACAAAAATAACGCAAAAGGCCCTGTTACTGTGGTAGTGATTTGAATTACGACAGTAATGTGTGTGAGTTCCTAAAAAATGAAGGAAAATGTTGTCTCATTACTTTCATGGTAGACTATCGCATTAATGCATGATTACCACGGTAGTATGTGAATATATATGTACAATCCTCGCACAGAAACCCTAATTCTCATCTATTTTGTTATGCAGTCACACACTTTTGTCTCCAAACCCTAACCAACTGCCAAAACTCGACTCTCTCTTCTTTCCACATACGATCTAAGTCAAACCTACATATTCTAACCCTTGAAACTATTTCACAAGCTGGAAATGGGAGAAAAAAATATGTAGATAGAGCGCTGAAATTCCATTGTTGAGCCGTATCCCCTTAGAGATGCATTACAAGGTAAGAACTAACTCGCAAACCCTAATATACTTGCTACATCATGTTTAGACGTAAATAGAATTGATTACAATGGTCCTGAAACACTGTTTTGATCTCATCATCATAACAGAACCCTAAGAGAAGCCAAGATACTCATTCAAGGCATACAAGAAGTTTGGCGAATCAAACGTAAGGCATAATATTCGTTTCTTCGATATAACATATGTTTTAGCCTAAGTTTTAGTGCATTGGAGTACCATGCACAAGAGAGAATGATAAACGCAAGAACACACGTGAAAATGTCATTTGTCAGGAAGTTACGTGATTATCGCGGTAACTGATTGTGGTAATACACTGTATATAAAAGTGAGTCCTGAATTACTGCGGTAATGATAAAATTTTCACAATATACGTAGACCACTGCGGTACACTACCTTGGTAGTGGGATTAAAGTCCCTTGGCTACCGTGGTAACATGTCTAAGACCTATTTTTCTTTTCTCACATACAATCTAGTTCGCATTATCGCATTAATATGTGGGCTTCTTCTCTTTGCCCCTCACCTGTCCATTTTAGTTATCGCAGTACCCCTCTTTTTTACTACGATACACAAAAAGGAAAACACACTGTTGCATATCTATTGGGATTCTTTTTCATAGCAAACACAACCATGATAAAGTAACAATTAAATTATGATCTAACAACATAATAATTGTATCCAAACCCTAAGAAAATAGCTTTAATCTTGAAAGGTTGAGGATTCAAGGCTATTGAAGCTACAAGAAGAGGGCCCAAGGACACAAAACCACAGGTGGAAGTGATTATCTTGCTCATTTGTATTATTTGAGTTTAAATATTGAGCATGATGTATGTTACTTTAAATGAAGTCTTAGAAGCATGCTAGGAGGTTGTTTGAATGATTTATGAATAACATGAATGCTAGAATAACATGAATTATATGTCCATGCTCGGTGTTTTCAAGCTTTTATAACATGAGATGATTATTGTTTTATTTATGTTTCCATGAGATGATCAACATGATTAAGTTATTGTACAACGATGCGCGATATATGATGAAATGATGACTATGCTTGACAGGAGATGTTTGTTGGTATTCAAGCAAAGATAAATTGAGAATTGAACCACATATCGACGCAACAGTCCACAGGGGATCATTGTGGTCATTCTCGTGATAAGAAATGATAGGTTTGTCCCTAGTTTTTGATGATACAATGATGGGTGTGACCCTAGTTCTTGGAAATGGGTGATGGGTATGTATCTCGTTCCCAGGTTAGGTGATGGGTGTATTCTTATACCTTATTGGAATTTGGCATATATTGTATTTTCCCTCTTTCCATTTGATATGATGACGATGAGAGATCATCGAAGTTAAGCCCTTTAGTCTAATTTACAACTGTTAAACAATTTAGTGTTTGAAACACATAACACATGATAAGTGGTTGCATGTTCTATGTTTGATTTAAATAATACTATTGATGTACTGTGTATGATCTACTATGCTCTCAAGCTCACCCCACTTTTTAGATTCAGGTGATATTTGAGACATTACCTGTTGACCAACATCTCCAAGAGATCTTACTAGTTGCTACAAACCTCACTGTTGAGGTTGTTTTGTGATACTTTCATTTGAGTACATGGTTTAGACTGGGCATATAGCTCTCCAAATTGATTTAAACTATTAATTCTCTTTTTGGTTTAGATGTCGGCCACATAGGCCAAGTTTTAGAGATTTCATTGGGAAACTTCCTTTTGAGTTTGCTAAATTTTACATGAAGTTAATGGTTTATTTATATGACTTTCTTTATATGTTTCCATGAGATCATTTTTGATCTGCTTAAAGGATAGATGAATCATTCATATGTTTTCTGGTGTGTCCAAGAGGTGTTTAATATGATTTGAATGCGAGAATAGTAGCGTCCTAGTTTTTGGTAGATGACACATGTATAGTAACTTATGTTGAATGGGCGTGCTTCTCCATGCATAACCTTGACGTGACAAAAATGAAAGGACTGAGAACTAGGGTGATACAAAGTTGGTATCATAGCCTACGCAATAGATACCATGGGTAAGATGTCTAGTCAAATGCCAAAGGTGGCATCTAGAGTTGATGTCAAGTTGTTGGTTCAACAGAGGGACCGCTCAGCCAAGTATTGAAACATTAAGTCTACGAGAAGAGACCATTGGTAGAGACTTTGATTTTTCCAAGGAGGCAGTGAATCATAAATAAAAATCATTAGGATATAGGTTAGAGACCAAAATGTGTGAATAACAAACCACTTGTTTGGTCAGGATACAAGATCGGGACGATTTTGTATCTCTGGTTTCTGGGTGAGGGATGCGTAAGAATTAGGGATATGGAAGAATCTTTGACTTGGAGATTGACAGGACATGGTTGGTGAATGGATGGTGACTTTAGAAGAGCTTGTTTCCTAATGTTTGGCTAGTATGAGACGATTAAGTATAGTGGGACTTGGGAGACCTTAGTCATTGAGACATTTGCGAAATTTTTTGGGTGTAGTAAGGTTTATGGGTGAAAGCCTATATCACCGAATAAGAGTGGTATGAGACACTTGAACCCGAAAGCATAGACGAAAGCTTCGAAATCTCTCTGTGCTAGTGTGAATCGTGTGTTAAATGAATGGTTGTTTGTATGCTCTTCGATTTTATGATTTTGAATATTGTTATATGAGACAAAAATCCTATACCCAAACAAACATGAGGTTTTGAAAACCTCATTTTTCAAACTTAGAATCATAAACTGAAAGGCCATTGAATGAACTGAGAAATCAGAGACAAAAATCTAGAGTTATGGTAGGACAAATGATGTGAGAAAAACAACTCTGATGATAGAATAACAAACTATGAATAGAGATATGAAAGATGACAATTATCACAAGTTGCAAAAGAATTTAAGATTCGAACTTTGGGAAAAAGGGGTTCGCATAACCTAGATTGAAGGGAAATAAAGTTATGATGCTTCTTATGTATTGAAATTTCCCTATTCTGATATAATATTGACTTATAGGATACTAAATTGACTGTTGGCTTGTAGATAATGGCCAGAATAAGGGGTAATGACACAAGAGATGAAAATACCGATGAGTCAGGGTAGAGGAAAAATGGGGTGCCAATGGCAGTAGCTTCAGTTGAAAAAGTGACAATTATGAAGATGTTAGCCGAATTTGCTCTATAAGTAGTAGAACAGGTCATGAGAAATCTACCACAAGTTCATAACTCGCCACCAGTATAGCCATAACCACACATACAGCCTCGACCTCAGATTCATTAGGTACTGTTGCCTAACGGTCTAGTAGTACCAAACTGATTGATTATGGATGATGTAGAACAGAAGAACATGTTAATGGAGTTTCAGAAGCTACAACCCAGTACTTTTGAGGGTATGACTAATCACAGCGGATAAGTGGTTCACTGAGATGAACAAACACTTGAATGCCTTAGGGGCAATTAGCCCTAGGAGAGTTACATTAGCAGTACACCAATTTGTGGACCCGCCTATCATTGGTGGGAAATGGCTATGAATGATCCTGCTGTGGATATATCCACTATGACATGAGAGCAATTTAAGCTCTGTTTTATGCAAACCTTTTCTCCATGGCAACGATGAGGCAGTTACAGTCAAAGTTCATCTGACTAACGTAGAAAACAATGACAATGGCAGAGTATGTAATACCCCAAAAGTTAATGAACGAATTATAGAATTTTGGGAATTTTAAATGTAATATAAATTAAATAAATAATTTACAAAAATTATAAATGTTTCACAATCATGAAAGACAAGTGAAAATAAATTGGGATAAATGTAAAATTTAATAGAAAATCTAGAGAATATCAAGAAGACATAAAGCCCTGATTACTGTGGTAATGATTTGAATTACCATGGTAATGCTCGAAAAAACTAGAAATGCGTGAAAAAATGGCATCATTTTGGTTATTGTGGTAATGCGAACTAAATGCAGAAAACCCAAAAAATATCAACGTTCTAGTTATCACAGTAACGCTTGTGATTATCGTGGTAATGCAACTAGAACCGAGAGAGCTTAGGGTTCTAGTTATCGTGGTAATACTTTGGGTTACCATGGTAACACACAATACATATATATATATGTATGTATGTAAACAATGCACTGAAAAACCATAATCCTCATTGTATACCCTGTAGTCGTGCACTCACTTCCAAGAACCGATACTAACCGCCCCTAATCGACCTATTCCTCCTCCCAAACACATTTTGAACAGTTTTAATCCACTCCATTCTCCTCTACTAGTCCCACAAGCAGTGTTAGAAAATAAACTACATAGTCTATGAAGAGCTTGAAATGTGGCACCAGTCCAGATGACTTTGCAAAGATAAGGTCCTAGTTCATGCTAAAACTACGTAGTTAATAATCATTGTAGCATGGTTTAAAGATGTAAGTGATCCTTTAACTATAATGGAACAAAAAACGTGTTTGGAAGCATTTCGACGAGTTAAACAAGAAGAATAACTAGAAGGACAAGGTATAATTTGTTTCCATTCTACATAATACTCATTTTTTGAGTCCTGAGTTAGTGTGTTTAAGTCCCCTACATAGGAAGAAATGCAATCTAGAAGAAATATGCATGAATGATATTGATTTTTGGAAAATTGCCTGATTACCGCAGTAATACACTGTTCACTTGAAATCCTCTCTGGTCATCGCGATAATGGGTATCGCCAATTTCGGTGTTTACATTTTTGCAATAATGTGTCCCAGACCCTATTTTTGATTTTTCATGCACAAATCCAAGTGAATATGGTAGTATCCTTCCCTACCATGGTACACAAAAGAATAACATGATTGTACACACCTGATATTACTGAAATGCACACCAATTACTATCCAGATTAAGTGGACATTTAATCATGGTTTAAGGATACTAAATTATGATATCAAACCATTACAGGTTGAGGATTCAAAACATTGGAACCAGGATTAGAACAAGCAAAGCATAGTAAGAGGTGGAAGTGGTTACCTTACTCCCTAGTATTATTTGGATTTTAAATGTTGAACATGATGTGTGTTTACATTTCTTGAATGCTTAAAAGCATGCTAGGAAGTTATTTGAATGATGCATGATTGACATGATCCCATGAATGCGGTATCATATGAGTTGCATGCTCTATTGACATATATATATATATATATATATTGTTATGACATGAGATGATTATTGCCATATTTAGATTTCCATGAGATAATCAACGTGATTGAGGTACTGTACAATGATGCGTTTTATACGATGAAATGATAGCTATGCTTGTCATGAGACGTTGGTAACATTCAAGCAAAGATAAGTTAAGAATTGAACCACATGCCATCGCAGTGGTCTAAGGGGGATCACTGTAGGTGTTTTCATGATTGGAACAATAGGTTTGTCCCTAGCTCCTAATGATAGAACCACAAGTGTGACCCTAGTTCTCGATGATGGAGTGACGGGTGTGTCTCTCGTTCCTAGGTTGGGTAATGGGTGTATTTCCCTATCCTATTGGAATCTGGCATATAGTTCATTTTTTGGCTCTTTTGACATAATAACGATGCGAGAACACCAGGATTAGGCCCTTCAGTCTAATTAACGACTATTGATAACTTAATGTTTGAAATGCCTAATGTTTGATAAGTGGTTGCATGTTCTATGTTTGATTTAAATAATGCTACAAATGTGTTGTGTATGATCCACTAGGCTCTCCAGCTCACCCCACATTTTCATCTTAGCTGATCACTGAAGAAGCTCTTTTAGCAAGTGCTGCTTTAAGGACATAGACAGCTGTAAATCTCATGGTTGAGATTATTTTCTAATGTTTAATTGAGTATTGGAATTTGATCGTGCACATGGCCCATTAGATGATTTTATTTGTTGAACATTTTATTTTGGGTTAGAGTATGACCACTTGAGCCAAGTTTTGGATAGTTACTTGAAATTTTTACTTTGATCTTCAATAAGTTTGGATATCTGAAATTGTTAGACCATTTATTTGATTTATTGTTTTCTATTTCCATGAGATGAACCTTGGCAAGTCCAAGAGTTTAATGATTTATTCATATGGGGTTTGGTATGTCTAGAAGGTATTTAATCAAAATTGAATGTGAGAAAAGTAACGTCCCGACTCTTAGTAGATGACACATGTACCGATATTTAACTTGCGTCCCTCCGTGCATGACAGACGCGACAGAAATGAAAGACCGAGAATTGGGGTGCTACAAAGTATGAATAGAAATTCACATAATTATTTAGGTTTGCGCTTGAGTTGATAAGGGATGAACAGTTCAAGGCGGACAGGTTCGCTGAGGGACTGAAGGTAGAAATACGAAAGATCATCCTTCCTCTGAGATTAACCACTTTCAAAGAAACGGTGATTAGAGCGCAACTGATTGAGAGAGATCTCAAGTATGAACAAGCTTTGAGGAGTAGAAACAAGAGGTCATAGCCAAAGCAAGCTACAGGAGCCTCACAAAAGAGGCATAACAGATAGGATGGGTATAGAGCGCCTCATAATCAGAACTAGGCGCAGAAGTATAAAAAGCTATAGAACCAGCAGACACAGACAAAATGTGGTAGGGATGCATAGAGGGAAGAGGCTAAGAGGCACGGGTTGTGCCATCAATGTCACAAAGAGAACATATTGCCAAGAACTATCCTAACAGAGATTTAGCCCCTCTACAACAACAACATGCACGTGAGCAGGATGGTCGTCCATAGCAGAGGCAGTAGCCACAACCCCAGCCACAACAGAATCGGGGGCAAAATCAAAATTAGGGTCGAGAATAAAACCAAGCTCGACTTTATGCCGTTGATGCCCAGACTGATCTTGCACTTGTAGTGGAAGGTACTTTCATTTTGTTTAATGTTGCTATGAAAGTCTTGTTTGACTCGAGTGCTACTAAGGCTTTCATTTATGAACACATAGTAAATAGATTACAATTGGTGGCAAACCGATTGCCTGTGACATCGCATGTAGTGCCACCCGTGGGACCACAGTAAAGTTCATGAAGTATTGTGAATGTGACCTTAGATTTAAAGAGAAGCTTATTTCAGCTGATTTCAATGTATTTTCTTTTCATGGGTACGATGTGATACTGGGGATGGGCTGGCTAACCTAATGTCAAGTACAGATAGACTGTCAGAAGTGGAGGGTGACTGTGACGTTGCCTTCTGGGGATGTGCTTAAGATAAAGGGGCATATACAAATATTGCCAAGGAGTCTCATGTTAGCCATGATACAAGATTTAAAATAGAATGAAGACTTCAACAGTTGTTAGAGGAAGATGCTGAAAAACCTCGAGAAATATAGGAGATACTTGTAGTGTGGGAATATGTAGATGTATTCCTAGATGATCTACTGGGACTACCACCACATAGACAGGTGGAGTTTAGGATTAAGTCACATTGAGGCACTGATCCCATAGTCATTCCACCCTATACAATGGCACCGGTAGAACTAATTGAATTGAACACATAACCAGATGATCTCTATGGAAAGGGATTTATTAGACCTAGTGAGTGACCATGGGGAGTTCTAGTACTATTTGTGAAAAAGAAGGATGGATCCATGAGGCTATGTGTTGAATACTGGAAGATAAACTAGGTAACAACAAAGAACGAATACCCATTGCCCAAGAAAGATGACCTGTTTGATCAACTAGAGGGAGCTGCTCACTTCTCCAAGATTAATCTGAGGTCAGGATATCATCGGTTGAGAATTTGGGAGTCTGACATACACAAGGTAGCTTCAGAACTCGATATGGGCATTTTGAGATCACGGTGATGTCGTTTAGTTTGACCAACGCACCAATTGCATTTATGGATATAATGAATAGAGTATTCAGGCAATATCTAGATCAGTTCATTGTGGTATTTGCTAATGACATTTTCATCTACTCTAGATCAGAGACTGAGCATGTAGAGCACTTGAGGATTGTCTTAGAGATGCTTAAAAAAATGAACTCTATGCTAAGTTTGGCAAGTGTGAGTTCTGGAGGAAGAAGGTCAAGTTTCTTGGTCATGTAGTTTTAGCAGATGGAATATTAATAGATCCTGAGAAAGTTGAAGCAGAATGACCAAGTTAAAAAAATTAGAAGATTGTCAAAAAAATTAGAAGCTTCTTAGGCTTGGCAGGACATTACTGCATGTTCATCCAAGACTTCTTGAAGTTAGTTAGCCTAATGCCCATGTTAACTAGAAAGGAAGAGAAATTCATTTGGGATGAAAAATGTGAATGATTATTCTAAGAATTGAAAAATAGGTTGACTCTAGCACCCATCTTAGTTATACCAACTAACTGTATGAGGTATGGCATATATACTAATGCTTTACAAACTGGTTTGGGCACTGTGTTGATGCAAGAAGAAAAGGTAATGGCTTATATTTCACGTCAGTTGAAGATCCACGAATAAAACTACCCCACACATGATCTAGAGTTAGCAGCAATTGTGTGTTGCATTGAAGATTTGGAGGTGTTATCTCTATAAAGAGAGCTTTGATTTATTCTTAGGTCATAAGAGCCTGAAGTATATTTACACCTAGAAGGAGTTGAACCTTTGACAATGGAGGTGGGTATAATTCCTAAAAGACTAACACTTCTAGCTGCACTATCATCTAGGCAAGGCTAATAAGGTAGCCGATGCGCTTAGCAAGAAGTTCAATAAGAGTAATGAAGAGAAAGGAAAAATGTGTCAGCTAATCAGTGATTATAACCTGGGTATAACTTCAAACAAGAATCAGGTATATCTATATTCCATGACTTGCCAACTAGATCTCTTACTCCAAATAAGATATTAATAGGAAGGGGATAAATAGATCATTAATTTGATGGAGGGTGTCAAGCGAGGTAAGCGTACTAATTTTAGAATTGATGTCGAAGGTATACTTAGACTTAGGTATAGAATCTATGTACTTGAGAATAGGCAGAGCAAAAGAACCATATAAGCTCACTAGACCAAATACACAATGCACCTCGGTGGCGATAAAATGTATCAGAACCTCCGAAAAATGTATTGGTGGATAGGTATGAAAAGTGATATAGCCAAATATGTCTCTAAATGTTTGAACTATTAGTAGGTAAAGGCAAAACACAAAAAAACCTTGGGAATATTGCAAACACTTCCAATACTAGAATGGAAGTGGGATTGTTAGTTGCGTAGCAAACTAACATTAGAATAGGTTAAAGGTTGCATTTTAGGAGCGACAAAGTAGAATAGAAGTTAAAATTGCATAAATTATTCATAATTGCATGTAATCATATATTTGCATTGTTCAATGGTTTTTAAACCTTGTTTTGATGAATTTTGTTATTCTTTTATGAGAAATGATGTCTGAGAAAGAATTTGAGTGTTTTGCAGGTTTTAGATTGAAGTAGTGAGCAAAAGGAGGTGATTCAAGAAGGAAAATCATGAGAAGAACACCAGAAGACCGCAGTCCATCAACCGAAGACCGCAGTAGCAAAAGACAAGCCAAACCAGTACACTGTGTACTGGAGACCGCGGTCCTTAATACACTGACCGCGGTCACCAGAATAAGTTTTGCACAGAAACAGGCAGACCGCGGTCCACAGATTAAGCAGATCTTTCTGGGTTTTGCACATAATCACTGACCGCGGTCATGAACCGCGGTCACTCACTTAAATTGCACGAATATCGTGATTTTTAGGGTTAATTGAGTGCGGATATAAAAGAAAAAGGGTGATTAACAGAAGGAGGAGACAAAATTAGGAAAGAAACGAAGGAGGCTAAAGAAACAGAGTCTTGTGAAGAAGTTTAAGGAGTTTTTCATTGTAAATCTGAGTATAAATGATTTCTATTCTTTTCTTTATTTGATGAATCTTTCTTCAATGTCTAGCTAATTCATTTTACTGTTTGGATAGTAGACACCAATGTATGAACTGTGATTTTCATTATTTTCAATGGTTTATTTGCACTTTACTTTATTTGTTTATGCTTAATGTTTTATGCTTACTGGCCATAGGCGTAGAGAATCCAAGATTACTGAATCATCTCGGGAGAGAGGTTTTGTGAGAGGTTATAGCAGTAAAGTTCTAGATCAAGCCATTGATCGGAACGTTGTGGCTGGATCTATGAGATATAGCATAGGAATCGTTATTTGAACCCATTGGATTGTTGATTGAACACCTCGGAAGAGGGTATCGAGAAACAATATTAGTGAATGATTAGAACACCTAGGGATAGGGTCCTAATTACAAATGCAGTAATCAAAGTGCTAGTATATCATCATCTTAAATTAAATTACAGAGCATACAAAGGAGTTTACTGACCCAAACAGTCCTTCTTCATATTGTAACCAAATCAATTGATTTTCAGTTTTACTGTTTTTAAGAAATTTGAGTTCAGTTTACACAATTGCTTATAAACTTGAATTGAATGTCTTGATAAAACTAAAACCAACGTTAGATTGGGCTTTAACTTACACAAACAAGTGTTTTTTCCCTGAGGACGATATCCGGTCTCACCGGTATTACTACTACGATCCCGTACACTTGCGGGATTGCTAACAGGGATAATATTGCAATGGCCTTTGTTGGCGGCTTGCCTAGAAACTAGAAGGGAGAAGACACTGTATAGGTAATTGTAGATTGTCTAACAAAGTAGCTCATTTCCTTCACGTATAATCTACAAAGTCAGTTGAGAAGTTTGGAGAGTTATATGTCAAGAAAATTGTAAGGCTACATGGTGTTCCTAAGACCATTGTGTCAGATAGAGATTGCAGGTTTGCATCTCAATTCTAGCTAAGTTTGCAAAAAGAGCTAGAAAACAAAATCACCATGAACACTGCTTTGCATTCTCAAATTGATGGGCAGTTTGAGAGGATCATTCAAATATTGGAAGACATGCTGAGAGCTTGTGTCCTTGATTTCAAGGGCAATTGGAACAAGTATTTACACTTAGCAGAGTTTGCCTATAATAACAGTTATCAAGGAAGCATACGAATAGCTCCATATGAAGCACTCTATGGTCGACCTTGCAGATCACCATCATGCTTGGTAGATTTTAAAGATCAGGTACTCATAGGAACAAGAATGGTGGAGGAGATGAACACGCAAGTAAAAAAATTTAGATGAGACTAACTACAACCCAAAATAGGCAAAAGAGCTATGTAGATAAGAGGTGAAGGCCTCTAGAATTCCAGCCAAGTGACAAAGTTTTTCTGAAGATCAGCCCTCATTAGGGATTAAACAGTTTGGAGTCAAGGGAAAGTTGTCACTAAGGTTCATCGGTCTATTTAAAATACTTAAACAGGTCAGTGAACATATCGACGAACTAAACTTATCGAATAGAATGTCCTCGATCCACAAGGTATTCCCATGTATCGATGTTGCAGAAATACGAACCAGACCCCTCTCACATGATAGACTAGGAAGAAATTGATATCAAGGATGATGCAAACTACAATGAACTAGCCATTAGGATATTAGATCGTAAGGTGTGGAGTCTCAAAACCAAGGACATTCCCTTGGTAAAAGTTCTATGGAGATCATAACTTGGAAGAGATGACATGAGAGTTGGAGAACGAGATGCGCACAAAATACCCAAATTTATTCACCAAAAACATCTGATGGGACAACATCATACAGGTAAATTCATCCTTTCTAATTTTAAGGATGAAATTCTTTTAAGAGGGATAAGTTCTAATACCCCAAAAGTTAATAAACCATTTATAGAATTTTGGAGTTAATAAATGTAAAAATAATTGAAATAAATGAATAAAACTTATAAACTCTTCATAATCACATAATACAAGTGTTAATAAACCTTGAAAAATATAAAATATATAAATTCAGAAAAACATGAAAAAATTTGAAGAAAATATGAAAATAATACAAAAGGCCCTAATTACTGTAGTAGTGATTTGAATTATCGTGACAATGTGTGTGATTTTTTTCAAAAATGAAGGAAAATGTTGTCTCGCTAGTTACCATGGTAGACTATTGCAGTAATGCATGATTACTGCGGTAGTATATCATGTTGTCGCAGTAATGTGTGAATATATGTATATAATCTTCATGCAGAAACCCTAATTCTCGTCTATTTTTTATGCAGTCACACGCTTTTGTCTCCAAACCCTAGCAAGCCGCCAAAACTCAACTCTCTCCTCTTTCCACACATGATTTAAGTTGAACTTACACTATTCTAACCATTGAAACTGTTTCACAAGCCAAAAATGATAGAAGAAATACATAGATAGAGCATTGAAATTCCATTGTTGAGTCGTATCTGTGTTGAGACACATTACAAGGTAAGAACTAACTCACAAACCTTGATATATGTGCTACATTGCGTTGAAATGTAAATAGAATTGATTACAATAGTCCAAAAACATTGTTTCCATCTCATCATCAGAGTAGAAACCTAAGAGAGCCAAGATACTCATTCTAGGCGTACAAGAAATTTGGCAAACCAAATGTAAGGTATAAAAAATTTTTCTTCTATGTAACATTTGTTTTGGCCTACGGTTTAGTGTATTGGAGTCCCTTGCACAAGAGAGAATGACAAACGGAACAACACCCATAAAAATGCCATTCTTTGGTAAGTTACGTGATTACTGCAATAACTGATCGTGATAATACATTGTACACATAAGTGGGTGTCGAATTACCGCAGTAATGTACAACCCTACCATGGTAATGATAGAATTTTTTACAATATACATAGATTACCGCGGTACACTACTATTGTAGTGCGATTAAAGTCCCCTGGTTAATGCGGTAACCTATCGCGGTAACACGTACAAAACCTATTTTTCTTTTCTCACATATAATCTGGTTTGCATTATCGTCATAATACGTCAACTTCTTATCTTTGCCCCTCACCTACCCATTCTAGTTATCGCAATACCCCTCTCTTTCATCGTTGTACACAGAAAGGAAAACACACAATTGCATATCTATTGGGATTCTTTTTCATAGCACACACCACCATGATTAAGTAACCATTACATTATGATCTAACAACATCATAATTGTCTCTAAACACTAAGAGAATAGCTTTAATCTTGAAAAGTTAAGGATTCAAACTATTGAAGCTACAAGAAGAGGGCTCAAGGGAACAAAACCATAGGTGGAAGTAATTACCTTGCTCATTTGTATTATTTGAGTTTAAATACTGAGCATGATGTATGTTACTTTAAATGAAGGCTTAGAAGCATGCTAAGATGTTGTTTGAATGATTTATGAATAACATGAATGCATGAATGCTAGAATAACATGAGTTATATGTCCATGCTCAGTGTTTACATGCTTTTATAACATGAGATGATTATTGCTTTATTTATATTTCTATGAGACGATCAACATAATTAAGTTATTGTACAACGATGCGTTATACATGATGAAATGAGGACTATGCTTTTCATGAGATGTTTGTTGACAATACAAATTCTACGGCATGTCTAAAAAGTATATGATGGCATGTGGTCCTATGCCTCCGTTCAATAAGTCGTGGTAAGCGTACAAATATTAACGACGTACATATAACTTTCTACGGCATGTCAAATACGCCATGAAAAACTGTTTGCATATATGGTTGAAGTTAGATAATGCACTGTGAATTATATTTTAATGACATGCAGGACAAGCTATTATATTATCTACAACGACATGTGGAACAAGCCGTCATATTTGCTATAACAACATGTAGTACAAGTCGTTACATTATCTATAACAGTATGTAAGACAAGCCGTTATATTATCTATAACGGCATGTGAAACAAGTCGTCATATTTTCTATAACGGCATGTATAACAAACCATTTTATTATTTGTAATGGCATGCGAAACAATTTGTTATATTGTCTATAACGACATGAAAATTAAGTCGTTATAATATATAATTTAACGACTTGGATGACATGTCGTTAGATTGAGTGAAGTCTTATAATATTAAGGCTTGCTACACATGCCATAAAAAAATGCATAATGTTTTCAATATTTTTTTCATGCAATTTCTTTAATAAAATTTTTTTTTTGAGAACAACAGTTACAACAGGGGGGGTTTCAATCCGTACCTTCTTGTGGGGTAGGAAAATATCGTCACTAGCTATTTTGAGCAGCTGCTGATCTTGCTCATCCTGATCATATGCAAATAATACGTAATAAAGAAAAATGTTTTTAGATAGTCATAACAAACATAAAATCTTCTAATATGCATTAAGTATATATATGAGTTACATTTACCAAATTCACGTCAAAAAATATGCTTTACAAAAAATTATAAAGAGTTTGATAACTTTTAAAACAACTTCTATCACTAATTGTAAAAAATTACGTATGTCGCTCCAAATTTTCTATTGTTTTAATCTTTATACCTGCAACCAAACAAAAAATTTACTCAATTAGATAATCAACTACAAAAAAATATGAAGACATCTCTTCCTTTCAATTGTAAGAAGTCGATTTTTTGTTCAAACAACTAGTATCTTTTGCGACATTTTTTAAAATTTTCATATTTCAATGTGAACACACACCATAAGCAATTAACATTTTACAACCCATGTGGTCAACTAACAAAATCAAATCCACAAGGCAATTCTTTAGTGGTTAAGATATAAATATTTCCTTTCTTTGACTGCTATTGACTTTATTCAATAGCTAACTCCCTTATCAAAACAATTGGAGTAATGCAATAAAGGTATGAAACTAGTTGACAAAATAAATTGAGACTTCAAAGCAGGAAGATGTTCTGTATGCCTGCACATTTAAATTTTTTCAAAATGGCTGCACATTTATAATGTTTTCTAAAATACAACTATGCATGACATTGTCAAGCATTATAAACCAACCAAGGAAGTTTATTATCAAAATCATAGTCAAATTACTACAGTGTGAGTTATTATAATATATTGTATTGTAGAAAAAGATGACATTGTTACCTTTATTCAAATCAATCAAGGACAATATACTTTTGTAGCCATGCAACGGTGTTTTTCACCATATCATCAAGGAAGGTAAACTCTTGTGTTTGTCGTGGCAAGGGTTATCTAACTACAAGAACTTCAAGAACCCACACTTTATAACAATTAGGTCCAACAATAATACCATGAACCAAATCTATTGGATTAGTAAAAGCAATTTGGGCTCTTGCAACAACTTCATCTGACCCCATCCAATTTAATAGCTTGCAATGTGCTTCTTCCAATGTCCCCTATTTTCTATAATTGGTACTATCATCTATTGACTATAATATAAATTAAATATTACTTACATGCCTAGGAAAATTAATTTTTGATTAAATAAAGTTGAATAACGAGACATAGCTATTGGGTACGTGATAAGCTTTTTGATTTTTTGACATGAAGTTTACCTTTACCTTATGAAAATTATATAAAAAACATTAAATTCTCACTGAACATCAATTATAATAATTAACATTTCATAATATGCAACTACCTTGGATCTTGGTACAGTAGAATGAGCCCCATCATTGACATTGCCACTATCGTCCTATAAAACATTCAAAATATTAGTAGTATTAATATATACAAAAATAATAAAAGAACTAAATTAACTTAAGTTAAACTTAACTTACAGCGATTGTATTGCCTTTTTGCAATAATAAGCTTCAAAGTTCATTAAGTTGATGTTGTAGGCCAGAAGTATAGTCTTGAAACTGATTGACTTGATCTTTCAATTCTTTAATCTCTTTTTTAAGTGTTTGTACTTTTGAATTATTTTGAGTCTGAATTTTTAATTTGGAAGGAGTTGTGCCAAACCCAAGACCTCTTACCCACCCAAGACGTTCATGACCAAAAACTTGAGTGAGTACATCATTTGCAATTGTTTCTGACTCTTGAGTGCTATTTCGCTGAAAACATTCTTCTATTTTTCTCTAAGTAGTAGAATGAAACAAGAGTTGTGAAAAAACATTAAATAATAGTTAGAGCAAATATGGACACTTCAATATTTATTAACGGTTCATAGAGTACCAATGAATCTTCAACAACCTCATTACTAGGCTTTCCGTCTTTTCTCATGTGTCCTTTAATCCAAACATTAACTCTTGTTATAGATGGATCCTCTTTTTTCTAAAATATATGTAAATAGAAAGAAAATTAGTCCTAATAAAATGAATTTGAAAATACAAATAAATAAAAATTACCATTTCATATTCCATTCTTGTATAATGTTTTCGGCTCATTGTATGAGTAATTTTTTGCTTTGCCCTCATTTTTTGAAACCTATCATTCTTAGCCTATGTATATATAAATATGAGACAATTTTCATATAATATCTTTTGAAAAATATACATTAAACATATATTCAAAGAAAGAACACTTACTTCAAAATCAGGAGTTGATCTAGAATCAACAAACTCTTGTCATATATTGGTCTCTATATTTTTAGGCTTGATGGCTTTAAGATGCTCGCATATATCTGGATCATTAACCACTTCTCTTATTTGTCTGGTCAACCTAGACTTAAAATCTTTCCACAACTTATTTATAACCCTTAGCACAAATTCCTTGTGTGATTCTTCAATGATGTACTTTTCCTACATTTTATATAACACATAATAAAGCTTAAAACTTGTAAAAAAAAAATCTACATGTAAAAAATTAAAAAGTATTGCATACCTTGGTCAAAACCCATAACCTTTCCTTGATGTCATCATGTACTTCTTCCCAATGATCAAATGTTATTGGTACAACTTCTCTTGTTAAGACCCCAAGAAATGATGTAAATTTTGCTAACTCTTCTCCAACTGCTTGGTCTCTTTCATTAAAATGAAGAGTTTTTCGTTCTCCTTGCCTTGTAACAACAAGAAGCATCCTTGTTGGTCCTCTAGGTTTTTCCCTTTATCTACACATATTTCATTGTGTTCTTCATTGTTTGTCGATTTAGGTGGTGAATCAGATATTCATAATCCTACATTTGAATTTCTTGCAGTTATTGCAACCACCGCTTGAAGTTGCATCCTCTCTCTTTTACTACCTGCTTTTGATGATTATATAAGACAAAAGAAGTTAGAATACTATGTAGAGAGTCTAATATTTAAACCAATACTTCATAGATAAGTATATGTTCCAATACCTCTCATTGACTTCTTTTAGACATGATGTAAGTCAACAAATAAATGCCTACAAAGCACTTTAAATAAACCACCATTGTTATAATATCCCAAAATAGATGAAGTTGAGAACTATTAAAGAACAAGGATTTAACAATTTATAGAAACTTGTTATGTAAATGTATTGATAACACAAGTTCAGCGATACAATCTAATCAAAAAGGAAATAAGTTGTAATAGACAAAAAGGACATTACTATGCCATAACACCTTCACAATCTCCCCTTACATAACATTCATCATTATCTTAATATTTGTCAGCATTAAATTTGTATACATCAAAAGGTGCAAATACATCACATGTCTTCTCATCATATTGACCCAACTCATGAAAACCTCTAGGTGGTGCTTCAATGTAACACCCCAACCCCCATGTTTCTTTGATTTGAGTGTTGGACTAAACCACTGTTCTTTTTGACAGTGGACTTAACCAATATGTGGGTTGGGTCCGTGCTACTTTACAAGTGACACACACTTGACATTCCATTTTTCAATATCTCATGTCTATGAGTGATTTA
>JAJIYU010001457.1:0-36288 GCA_030144865.1 Tinospora cordifolia | reverse complement strand
TTACCTGGATCATTAATTCAATAATGGTCCATAATTCTTTATACATATACTATTGGATAAATTAATTGACAAAAATTCTTGTTTATTCGTTCTAAATTATGAGGTATTACACTAACTCATAAGCACATTCCCCGATTCTTCTAAGTATTTGAAAGGGTCCGACAAACCTTGGAGATAACTTCCCGTTGAATCTAAACCTTTTGATACCCTTCTGAGGATTGATCCTCAGAAATACTTTATCCCCAACTTGGAACTCTAATGGTCTTCTCCTTTTGTCAACGTAGCTTTTTTGACGGCTCTGCGCAGTAGTCAGTCTCTTTTGTATTAACTTGACTTGGTTGCTCGTTTCTTCCACCATGTCTGGCCTAGTTAATACTTGATCTTCAAGTTTAGCCCAATAGGTAGGTGATCTGCAGGGTCTTCCATAAAGAGCTTCGAATGGAGCCATTTTTATGCTTGCCTGATAACTGTTGTTATAGGAAAACTCCGCCAAGTGTAAGTACTTGCTCCAATTCCCCTTGAAGTCTAAAACGCAGGACCTCAACATATCTTCCAACTCTGGATAACTCAAATTGACCATCTGTCTGAGGGTGAAATGTTGTACTCATGGTGAGTTTAGTACCCATCTCCTTCTGTAAACTCCGTTAGAACTGTGAAGTGAAGCAAGAGTCTCTGTCAGACACAATAGTCTTAAGTACACCATGAAGTCTGACTATTTCTTTCACATAGATTTCTCCCAGCTTGCTGACTTGGTCTGTGGATCTGATTGGCAAGAAGTGAGCCACTTTGGTGAGACGATCCACTATCACCCAAAAAATGTCTTCTCCTTTTTGGTTCCTGGGTAAACCACTGACGAACTCCATGGCAATGTTATCCCACTTCCATTCAGGGATTCGGAGTGGTTGTAACATTCCAGAGGGTTTCTGGAGTTCTATTTTCACTTGTTGGCATATTAAGCACTTAGAGATGTACTTAGCTATGTCCCTTTCCATTCCTCTCCACCAGTAGGTTTTCCTGAGGTTCTGGTACATCTTATCCCCACCTGGGTGTATGGTATACTTAGTCTGATGGGCTTCATCAAGTATGACCTGCATGTTCTATCCCTGCTGAGGTACACATATCCTTTCCCCAAGCCTTAGGATGTTTTCAGCATCCATCCTGAAGTCAATATACTTTCCTTGCGTGATTCCTTCAATTAATTGAGTGAGCCACTTGTCTTGCTTCTGTTCATCCCTAATCTGATGTAATAGGTCTGGTTGGCAAGACATATTGTAAAGATAGGCTTCTTTTTCGTTAAGGTTTACACCCAACCTAAAATCTTCAATCAACTGGTACATTTGGCCTTTTTCTTCCTCCTGTTTGTTGAACTTCCTACTCAAGGCATCAGCCACTACATTGGCCTTCCCCAGATGGTAGTGTAGTTGAAAATCATAGTCTTTGAAGAATTCCATCCACCTCTGTTGCCTAAGGTTCAACTCCTTCTGGGTGTAGATGTACTTCAAGCTCTTGTGATCTGAAAACACCTCAAATTTCTCGCCATAAAGGTAGTGTTTCCAAATTTTTAGGGCAAACACAATAGCCGTTAGCTCTAGGTCGTGAGTAGGGTAATTCCTCTCATGAACCTTCAATTGTCTTGAGACAAAAGCGATGGCTTGTTTTTCTTGCATTAGGACTGCGCCCAATCCACTTGGTGAGGCATCAGTATACAGTGTGTAAGTAACACCAGGAGTTGGGGTGACGAGAACAGGAGTCGTATTCAATCTTGTCTTCAGTTCTTGGAATGACCGTTCACATTTCTCATCCCACTGGAACTTAACTCCTTTTTTGGTCAACTTAGTCATAGGTTTTGCCAACTTGGAAAAGTCCTTAATGAACCTTCTGTAGTAGCTTGCCAAGCCCAAGAAACTTTTGTTTTTGTTACTGTCTAGGGTTGCTTGCAGTTCATAACGGCTTCCACTTTCTCCGGATCTACATAGATGCCTTTTGCTGACACTACGTGGCCAAGGAACTTGATAGTTTCCATCCAGAACTCGCACTTACTGAACTTAGCACATAGTTGATTTCTTTTAAGGGTTTCTAGTACGATCCTCAAGTGTTCTAGGTGCTCCGCTTCTGACTTAGAGTATATTAGGATATCATCTACAAATACCACTACAAACTGGTTGAGGTACTCTTTGAACACTCGGTTCATCAAATCCATGAAGGCTGCTGGGCATTGGTCAAACCAAAGGGTATTACGGTAAACTCGAAGTATCCATATATTGTTCTAAAGGCTGTCTTGTGGATGTCAGACTCTCAAATCCTCAGCTGATAGTATCCTGACCTAAGATCAATTTTAGATAAATGAGTGGCTCCTCGTAATTGATCAAATAGGTTGTCAATCCTTGGTAAACGATATTTATTCTTTACTGTAGCTTGATTCAACTTTTGGTAGTCGACACATAGTCGCAAGGAACCATCCTTCTTTTTCACGAATAGTACTGGGGCTCCCCAGGATGATTCACTTGGCCTGATGAAACCTTTCTCCTTGAGCTCGTCTAGTTTGAGTTTTCAACTTAATTAGTTTTGCTAGTGCCATTCTATAAGGAGGTATGGCTATAGGGTTGGTTCCAGGGCGAAGTTCAATCTTGAACTCTAACTCTCTAGCTGGTGGTAGTCCAAGTAAGTCATTTGGGAACACATCCTCGTACTCACTAACTACTGCTAGGTCGTGAATATTTTTCAAGTCAGTAGGTTCTTTTTCAGAGAGTTCCTCGAACTCATCTGTCTGCTTTAAACAATTCAGCAAGGCTAGGGTTGGACTCCTTGGTAGTCTCCGCATATCCCCATTGATTTTAAAGATCTCCCCAGAAGGTAATGTTATGGTTACCCGTCTCTTAGGACAATCTATCTGAGCCTGGTACTGGTCTAACCAATCCATCCCCAAGATTACATCATAGCTATAGAAAGGTAGGGTATATAGGTCGACTGTTAAAAGTTTATCCCCAAACCTAAGGTCACAACTACACATCTTTTTTTAAGGCACAATGGTCTCCATTGGTGTGGACACATTCAAAGTTATAGGCATTGTTTTTGTCACAAGTTGTAACCTATCAGATACTTTTTTAGAGATAAAAGATTTTGTGGCACCCGAGTCAAACAATAGTTTCACAGCAACATTAAACAATAGGAACGTACCTTCTACTGTAGGGGTCTGGTCTTCATGGGTCTCAGCTGCGAACATTCCGGCCTGGTTTTGACCATGGCCTTGGTTTTGCCCTTGATTGACATTCTAATTTTGTCTGGCTTGAGGTCGCCCATTCTGACTTCCCGCCTGAGTATTTTGTTGTTGCTGTTGGGAAGCCTGAGTTGGTGCAATTGGGCAATTTTTCACCAAATGACCCTTCTGCTTGCATACAAAATACAATTCCAACCTCTTAGCTTCTTTCCTTAACTCGTCTTTGTTCTGCCCCTATTTCTAGGTCTGTGGTGCCTTTCCACCACTCTTATTCCTTTTTCTAGGCCTTTGGGTTCTCTATTTCATTACTAGGCCTCTTATTCTTTTCCTCTCAACCTTTGTTCTAAGTTGAGTTTATGCCCTAGGATCCCTATACGTCTTTAAGCTTAGAGTCATAATCACTTTTTGAATCTTAATCTTGAGATCCTGAGCAAACCAATTAGCTTTCATTCTGTCTTCTTAGATCAGTTCCTGAGAGAATTTATTTAATTTAGTAAACTTTTTCTCGTACTAAGCTATAGTCAAGTCCTTCTGATTCAACCTGATGAAGTCTTCTTTCAGCTTCCATAGTGTCATCTCTGGAAAGAACTTTTTGTGGAAGACCTCTTTGAACTCTTCTTGGCTCATCTTTCCAACATCAATGTTTGTTTCAGCAAACATTTGTACTACCATGACTCTAGATTCAGTTTCTAGGTTCTCGATTTGTTCAGTGGCCTAAAGTCTTTCTTCTAGGTTCTTTTCATGCATGGGTACAGGATTTGGTCTCAAAATAAATAAACAGTAAAGCATACATATCATACAATCATACAATCAAGCTGCCACAACAAGGTTCCAAGCTTCCACCTAAGCTTTCAGGTTCAAGTGTCTCATACCACTCTACCCTTCCACTTAGGCTTTCACTCAGAACAGAGCCGCACCCAGACAATTTCGCAAATTGCTCGATAACTAAGGTTCCCGAGCCCTCTATACTCAACCTTCCCATACTAGCGAGCATAGAGAAACCCATTCTGCCAGAGTTACCGATCATTCACCACACATGGTCCATCATTCTCCGAGTCCAGGCTTCATCCATAACCCCGAATTCCTATGCATCCCATACTACATAGAAACCGAAAGTTATAAAAGCTTCCTGGTCTCGTGTCCTGATCAAACAATTTTCTATTTTCACACAAGTTTCAGTATCTTGCCTATGTCCTAAATTTTTATGCTTTTGATCCACTGTGCCACCCATAGCTACACTTGTTTCTACCTAAGGCCTTTTCTTTGGACCTAGGGTTCGGTTCTGGTTGACTTACAACCTCTGTCTGGTCAAAATACCACCTTTGGCATCTTTTTCGACTTCTAATCAATTCTTTGCCCTAATTTTTCCACCTTCTAATTTTTTTTTATAAAAAATAAGAGTGTTCTTCAACTCCAACTACTCATATAAGCTAGTGGGACAACCTCCAGATCAGCGGCGAGACTGAAGTTTGCTTAGCAACCATGCTTTCTAGGGCGGGATAACCCACCTTCCTTTCAATGTTTAACTTTACTCGGGACAAGGCTTACCCACTATCAGCTCAACTTGTAATCTTTGTATCTAAACAAAAACATTTTCAAAACATATATTTCCTTTTTGAAAACACTTTCTAAAATGTTCATCAATTTCAAAAATAGAAGGTAGGGCATTCTAAATTCAATTCAATCCAAAGTGAAACCCTAAATTTGAGTTTCTGATTCTAGTCCGGTATTTCTAATAACCGAGCTCTGATACCACACTTGGTATCAGAGGAAATTTTTTGTTCTTGGCCCAGCAACTAATGCCTAGGCTGTGATACCACCTTTGGTATCAGAGGAAACTTTCTGATTCTTGCCCAGCTCATCTACTAACTGAGCTCTAATACCACCTCTGTAACACCCCAACTCCTATATCTTTTAAGCAGTGTACATTTGCCACCGTTATCTTGACAATAGTCTTCGCAAAATGGTGGGTCGGGCCAGTGCTATATTACAAGTAACACACACATGTTCTTTTCTTTTCAATATCTCATGCCTTTGTATAGAATTCAAGAATACAAAATTTTCAATAAAATCAAGGCAAATTAAAAGGGATAAAGAAATTCAAACTATTTTTTTCATAATAGAAATTGAAAGTACTAAACTCTTCAAAAAGAACTAATAGTTACAGCGGAAGACTTCAAAATACTTTTCAGCAGAAAAACATAAAAACTTTGGGAAACACGCCCTTAAAAATTCTAAAAATATAATACTGTAGAACATTCTAAGGACTATCTATATTCAACTGCTCCATAGGTTTCATGTTCCTAAAAAATAAGAAAGGAAGAGTGAACACATACCTAGTGGATCCTTTTCGAACAACCATCTTCCATATATAAACTCATGACACAATCATAATTCAAACACTTGCAATCATTAGGCGTTTCAAACAACAATTTGTTTAACTCGAGTCTTAGAGCAAAAGGGCCTTTAATCCCTTGATGTTCTTAACTAAGTAAATAGGGCCCACTCAGCATCAACCCGTTAGTGGCACATGTCGACATCAACTCGTTACACATGGTGACCCACCAGTGGTACACAACCCTCAAGTACTTAGGTTTGAATACCATATGACCTAACTCATATGAAAAGAACATCCACAGTGTCGTCTTGACCACTATGATGGTACATGGTTATTATCTCCATCGTCTTAGATTAATTCTCATATCATGATCTCATAAAATAAGCTTTAGAATATGAAATCAAACTAAAATTTAGAATATACACCGTCAATTCATGAATCACTCATAAAATATGCATCATACTTTAATTTAAAGGCCTAAGCGTGATACTAATATGGCATGGATGATAGGATTGCTCAAACATGAATCAAAACTGAAATAAACATTTAAAATTCTTGAACTGAAGTTAAAAATCTTTGAATTCAGTGAAAAATACACAACAATGAGCATGTCATAAATTTAAATAAGAACAGAAGGGTGTTCTAGAAATCACTTCCACCTTGTGACGCTTTCTTTTGGAATTTCAACAACAATTCCCCCCACATACTAATGCCAATGAAGATTGCCCAATTTAATTCCCCAATTCGAGAGAAGAACTTCTCACACCACAAGAAGGGAAAGATGGAAAAATGTGCTAAGAAGAAGGCTTAGAGAAAATAAGAGGAGAATTCAACTCTTATTTTTTGGAATGATTGAAATTGAGAGCCTAGGGGGGTTTATATAGGTTTTCAAATGGAGAAAATTATAAAGTTTTGTGTTTTTCTTTAAATATAACACTCTAATTCTCCTTAATTTCGTACTTTCAAATTTTTGGAGCAAAATGAATGTTTTTCGGATTTCTTTCAAATTTAGAAACCTATTTTTCAAAATTTTCAGATTTTTTTTGTATTTTTCGTTATTTTTTCGATAATTTTCGTATTTTAAATTTTGGATTTGATTTGGTTCCTAGGATTTTCCTCGAGACATGCATACGAGTTTGATCTGGGTCGTTGGATTGATCTCAGATCAATCAACAGAAATCGGAGTATCGATCTCGGCCATTGGATTTCCTCGAGCGCATGAACAGTTCGCGATTTAATCAACACGACTTTGATCTGAATCGTCCGCTGATCCTCGAGCGCAGCATTGTTCGCAATCTATCAACACGGCTTTGATATGGTCCGTCAGATGATCCTCGAGCGCAACACGTTTCGTGATCAACTAGGCGGCTTCAATATCGACCGTCAGATGATCCTCGATCACGATGTGTAGATCTAATTTTGCGACCAACGAATTTCGTTCTGGTCGCACGATCATCCTCGAGTTTCGTACACGGATCTCTAGCCGTTGGATTTTTAAGATCCAATGCACCCGGGCGTTCGATTTGGTTTTAATCCCATTCGTTGGATTTTGGCAGATCGTTTTTGAACCGTAGGATGTATTTTAAGGTTATTTTTTTGATTTTTCAACCAAATTTCTTGCTTTCTTTTCGGATTTTTGCCAAATCTCGATCCCGATTGACTTTCTAATCCTGTTTTCATCAAAAATTGCACATATCCTTGTATTTTTGGCTATGATATCCCATAATATACATTATATTCATATATTTTCTTCCAAAAATCCACTAAATTGATTTTTATTCCTCATTTGGGTAACTAAGACTTGCCAAAATTCTCATTTGTCAATGATGTATAATTTTCTAAGTAAACGTTCAAATTTCATATGAACTTTTCGAGATGTTACATTTGGACATTGAGTCAATGGGCTCGACATGTATTTTCATGAATGAATTAATGGATTATGAATGAAAATACATGATTTTACATCAATTGTATAAAATTAATGAGTTCTATTAAAAAGAGAAAAAATAAATAGATAAACAATAATGGAAGAATAAAATAAAATAAATCATAATAATAGATAAATAATAATAGAAGCATCAAATAAAATGAATCATACAAATGCATTAGCTAATAAGAAAATAAAATATAATTTAATAATGATGCATATATATATATATATATATATCATAATAAAGGAGCCATATGGGTGTGAAAAAAAAATGAATTGGAAATAATTAAATAAAGATGATGATGGGAGCTGATTTTATATATACATATATATATAAATCATAATAAAGGAGCCATATGGGTGTGAAAAAAAAAATTAAATGGAAATAATTAAATAAAGATGATGATGGGAGCTGATTTTTGTCTTGTAAAAAAAAAAAGAGGATAAAACGTGAAGAAGAAAGATAAGGGGTGAAAGAAATAGTTATCTTAACATTTAATGGGCATGAGACCCACCCATCTTCATGTATATACAAAGGCCCATCACAGTTTAAAATTCATTCTCTCAAGTCTCACTTGCTCACCGAGTCACCATGGAAGGGAAAGAAACGAAATTCTAGAGTGGGGAAAAAATGAAAAGGGAATAAGAAAAAAGAAAGAAAAAGAAGAAAAAAAGGAAAAGAAAAACAACCTTCATTATGAAAATTCGTCATTATCTCTTTTCAATACAAAACACCTATAAAAGTTATGAATTCAAGTTTTTTCTAGTATATTTTTCAATAGAAGTATTGGTATATTTTGTGACCCAAAACTAGGGCATATTTTCATTAAGAGTAAAACTACACAATATGCATATAATTGTATTCATACCAACGAGGAGAACACAAATATATAATTTATTTGTACCAATATAAGCCTTAGGAATTTGTATGGTAATTGAAAGCTGACAAATAGGGGTATATATATTAACAATAAAATTTTAATTGACTAATACTGAAATGTCAAGAATGAAATTCTAAACTCAAGGACACTAAAATTAAGATTGTTGGAGATCAATTGATATATTAAATTTACATTCATGCAATTTGAGGATTAATAAATAAAAAAAATGTATATGAGGTTATATAATGTTAAATAATAGATAATGTCATATATATAGTGTTATATAACATTATGAAATACTTCACTTGAGAAAAAAATGCATAACATAGATAATAATTATTTTTTTTTCTATTTATTGTATTGAATTGCAAAATTATAAAAAGGTTGGTTATTGTATACCAAAAGGGAGATATTGCCGACGGCATAAGTTTTTGATATTTGGGTCGATATTAGGGCTTAATTGCACCATTTGACCTTGTTGATCACGTTTGACCCTATCAATTATCTAAGCCAGCAAATGTTAGGCTTGATTAGAATTGACTACATTGATTGAAATTGACAAATCAATAAATAGACCACAATTGACCAAGTCAATTATTTGATTAACTAAGGACCATAAAGTTAGATTTGAGTCAAGTTTCATGTAGATATTAAGGAGCCATGTTGATTATGCAAGATCAAACATTAGAGGGACGTGATCGATCACAAGAGGAGCAACAGGAGTTGAGCAACCTTGTGCGTAGTGTTTTATAATTTATCACTTAAAACTTGTTATTCTATTTATAAATAGAATGTTATTACATATTGAAATGCATTTATAATTTGTAAATGGGTTTTTAAATGAAAATGTGTACCAAATCTCGAGGTCTGAGGCACGGGTTAGGATATTGGATGTGGTTGAGCATTGAGAACCGGATGTCGTCATACCTGAACGTACATTTTGTGTGGGTCTTTCAATTGGCCCACTTGTTGAGGATCTAAGGCCACTATACATGAAGCATGTGCTAGCAGATCCTAAGGATATGGTATAAGAATACACCTAACTGTCTAGTAGCCCACTCAAGTGGATTTCTTAATGCCTTAGAGGCTAATGAGCGTCTCGGCATGTGTTTTCATCATTAAAACCATTTTTAAAATGAAAGGTACATGACTGCATTGTAGATTTAAAATTCATTTAACTATTCCATTCACTCACATTATATAATTGTTAATGCACACATAAGATTGTTTCATGGAATTTCTGATTTAAGTTATAGATTAGGCTACATTAGTCATTGAGTTGCTTTGGACAAATTTGGCTCACTACTCTAACATTTTAGATTCTTCTACTGCGAACAAAGGTAAATAGATGGTTATAGCATAGTATTGCATTTTCATTTATCTTGGTAGGTTTCTCTATGTTGTTCACTATTTTGAGAATTAGTATGATGTATAGGGGGTGAGGAAAATATTGTAAATATTTTAACTAAGATATTTTTGCTACTTCTACATGTAGAGGACTGTACCTAACCAACTTTTGTTTGATTTAAATGTTTGCTTCAATTATTTGTGTTAGTTACTTTCGCTTTCTCAATTATTACTCTAATGGTGTTGTGTACAATGATATGAAAAAAGGCTTGACATTGTTCTGGCGAGCTCGGCTTGCGAGTAAGTTTGTCAAGACACTATGCCAATCGTTTCATCCTTCTCCCTAAAGAAGGGGTCCCGACAAGAATAAATTGTTTAGTATAGAAAATTATATCATAGACAACTAGATGATTATGTTGTTTAGGTAGTTTTAATTTTTGCATTTATTAACTATCGTGTGCATATAGGTCAAAGAAAAATTGCTTAAAATCTTGTTAATCCATGAAAACTAAAAATAAAATATTTTTGTATAAACAAATTTAAAAAAAAGGTAGATCATTTTTATAACATGATTAAAAAAACATGTAAGAATATTATTAAACACACAATTAGTTGAGAAGGTAAAAAACTATGTATTTATATGATTATATTCATGTAATAATGCAAAATATTGTTATTATTGCATAAATAAAATGTGTGTGTGTGTGTGTAATAAAAAATTTTAAATCAAGTTATAACATAAAGAGACAAAAATATATATTTTATAATACAATTTATTTAAGTAAAGTTTATAGCATTAAATATGTATAATAGATAATGTAAATAGTAAAATAACATAAAATTATTATTATTGCGTTTAATTAGAAAAACAATTCAGGATTTATGTGGCTTGAAAAAAAGTTAAAAAATCAAATTATAACATTACAATACGCATTTATAGTGTAGATATATAAAACAGAAAAACAATATACATAAATATATTTTATAGCTTCAAAATAAAATAATGTTGTATAAATTGAAAAATAATAAAAAAAATATTTTCAGTACAAAAATAACAACTAAAAATATTTAAAAATATAATAACAATATATATAGTTATAGATTATGGCCTTAGGATTGAAAAATAAAACTTTACTGCAAAGTTACATTATTAGTCAAAATAACTGAAAAATGCAAGAATCAAAAATAAAAATATTTGAGGATGAAAAATAAAAATTTTAAGTTTCTAAAAAGTAAATTTAAAATAATTATAAAATAACCAAGTTTTATTCAAAAAAATATTATTACACTTAAAATAAGAATTTTAAATGGTTGTAATAAATGTTAAGTTCAAATATCATGTAAATTATACATGATATTTTTTATTGAATTTTTTAAATTAAATTGACCATATAATGATCAATAAAAACATTTATAATGATTTTGACTGATGACAAATAATATCAGGTAAGTGCATAGTTGAACATTAGGATGAGGCCAATATTTATGTTTTCAATTCATTTGCCAATTATTTTAATTCGATATTAATGTGATGACCAATGTGTCAAATTTTATTATGGTATTGGATTTGTTCATGATATGTGTTGGAATTACTTCAAGTGTACATGATCACAATAATAATACACGATAGGTAACTGGATATCATTCTCAGGGAACAATATATGGCTCATAATCTCAAATCTTAGTCTAATTTCAATATTAATTTTATTAAGGCTTAAAATCAAGGTTTGAATGCTTTAAACTAAGATCAAATAAAAAATGAGTATTGGTTTTAAAAACTAAATAAATCTAGTTTCTAAGATAGTAAAATGTCATGTATTCCCCCTTAATTCTTAGTTTAATTAATCTAATCCTTATTTATGTAGGTTATGGCACATATCATTAAAACCCTCCCTCGAGGCACCTTAAAACCTATTAGTTACATTTCCTAATACCCCATCTCCAGGTGTGCAGTCAACAAACTAATGTAATAAATACTATAATCGCATGCAACCTCCTATAAAATTAACAACCACTTTGGTCAATTGACCTTTCTAGGTCTATACTTTAATTATCCAACCATTAAACCTTTCTCTCTGGTTAGTTTAATGGTCTAAGATCAATTTATTTTTAGCCAATAAATAAAAAAGTAATAAACACACAGGGTATAAAACAAAACCTCAAAATAGATGAATCAAAATAAAGAATCAAGAGCTCTTACAATCAAAATTACATTGTAGAAATTAAAATTACTTAGCCAAACATAGTGTTGAGATCACGAATCAAAGAATTGAATAAATAAAAGATCATGCTCAAAGCTTAACTCATTCTTCATCTCTATTTCGATCTTTTCTCTCTTATTCACTTCTGGCTGTCAATAGTAATAAAACCAAATAGTCAAATAATGAAAAATCCTAATATATGTTCTATTGATATACCTTACTTAGACTCTCATCAAACACACTTAAAATAACCTAAAAAAAAATCATATCTAATTGCATTGCCGCAATCCATGACTGAGTAGCTTCACTGCACCAAAAATTTCCAAAAAATCACGCCTTTTGTGTTAACTTTGCTGCACTCCCGCAGTAGTGTCTTGCACTATTTTTGCCATGTTACTGTGGTATTCATGCTTCATTACCACAATAACACCTAGTTTCTGCACTTTTGGCTTTGTTCACTCTCCTTTCTTGTGTTTACATGTGACCAATTATTCTAAACCTACACAGACAATTGAGAACCTTCCTCGAGTATTAAATCACAAATATAAATGCAAAAAAATCACATTGAAATTCTCTAAATATACAAATGACATGTCATGCTCATATAAATGCTTAAGTATCTAATTATAAAAAAAAAACTGTGTGTTATTTTCTACTAAACCAATGCAAAACATATGCATAATATATATAATCTAGTTAGTATGCAATGCAACTAATAATATGAGAAGTAGTTTATGATATTATTTAACATTTTATTTATTGCGTCATGATTAAGATTATCTGATGAGCATTATAATCATTAGTTGAGATGTGGTTATGAAGTAGCATGCTCGACATTTGGTTGACCACATGATTACCATTTAATGTTTATTTATCTCTTTGCACTTATTGTACCTAAAGACATTTTCATAATTTAGCCTTGGTGCGATTAGGTGACCAAAGGAGGTCGGGGTTGTCACAGCCCCTTCTCAAGTGACTTCATGACCAACACATAATTTGTAAATATGTTAGAATACCGACATTCCAGAAACCCTATAGGCCTTCATAACCAAATCATCAATTTTCTAAAAAAATTTTGACAGTCTCCTCTAAAAATGTAATATGTCACCAAGTCAAAACCACTTGATAAATCACAATCAACATAAAAAACAAACATTTCTTTCTCAAATTAACCATTTATCCACATAACAACCATGATTTGTTCTAATAATACATTCAGATGGTAATTGCTATATGTACATTTATATATATATATATAGATACATCTCAAAATACTATGGTCTGGCTAATTGCTACAATTAACAACGTCTTATAAGTTTCAAAAGAAAACTAGTAACTAATATTTCAACATCTTTCCTTTCCCTTTCCTATCAAAACCTAGAGAAAATAATGGAGAGTAGAGTGAGCAAACAATAAGCTCACTAAATAATTCAACTTATGGTATTACATAGCCATCATATGTATAAAAACATGAAAGGAAAAACAAATTTCAAAGTCACTTACAAATGAAATAAAAATAACATTCATGCACCATATAATGTGTGAAGATGCATTCAGTTTCAATAATATGCAATCTCTTTAAAAACATGAATTATCTCCCTCCTTCTAGATAACAGAGTAAGTCTGCTCCTCATGTGCGCAAATGAGAAGTGCACCGACTTCTCATTATCCATTTGATACTATAACCATTTCCTTGTCTTTCATCCCACGCCATAAATGCACTAACTAAGATTACCACAATGGTTAATCCTGTGAGTCTTTTCCCTAAGACTAGGGCCTATTGAAATTTTTTCATGTCAATAACCTACTTAGGTATGTCAATTGACATGCTCCAATGCATCAAAAATGTTTTATGAAATTTAAATAGACATGCAATGTTGTATATCATTCTACTTAATAAAAAATCAAAAGTTTTAATTTAGTGCCAATACCACACATAATGCCAAAAGTAAAGATTACTAACCAAAATTACCATTTAATTAATTAGTTCCTAACACCATATCCAACAATTGAGTCTTCAATCTACCAATATTATCCTATCCCAAAATCATTCTCTATACACCAAATCAAATTCAACTCATTTATAATTATTTTGTAAATCATTTCTAATGTATTTCTTTTTTTATATTTAGTCTTATATGCAATTGTTCCCACCTATTGGTAAACATTAATCTAAATATTCTTAATAATGAAATAACATACTCTAACCCCATGGTTAGAGTTCAAAATGAATCAATAACTGAATGCTTGGCCTCATGGCCGAAGTCAATAAACAAATAGCTAAATATAAATAAAATGTGGGTCAGTGCCTTACACCTGTAAACATAAGTAAACTACTACTCCTATACAACCCCAACAATAGATTGTATCAACTACTCCAATAGCTTCCAAGTACCTAACCGAGCAAGTATCTTCAGTGGTTATCTAAAAAAATAAATTAGTGGGGGTGAGTTCAAGAGCCCAATGGATCTTACACAAACATCTCATGCATTATATTAGTCAAAATACAAACATGCAAAAACTTGTAAAGCATTAGGCACTTCAACGATTCAATTGTTTAAGTTGCGTTAAGACCAAAATGGGTTTTCCCTTGGTATTCCAACTTAGGTTCGGAGAACTCAACGTAACGCCCAAGGCTTATTACACATTCCAAAACTCTATCTCAAGGTTGAGTGTCACTTGATCATCAAACCAGGGTGTGGAGTCTCACTTAGACTCATAGTCCCATTCCAAACAGAGACCTACCTAGGGTAAGGAATGCCCACAATGATGCTAGACTACTGTCACAATATCTACATCACCGTGTCAGTACGTGGTTAATTTTCTTTATCATCTTTGATTAGTGATCACAAGCATACATTTCAAATATCCAATATAAATAAGCAATGGATATAAATAAACAAATTATCATGCTCATAATCACATTAATCATACTATTCATCATATGACATGCATGGCATAGATTCTTAACTATAACGTACTTTCACACAAAACATGGCATGATATAAATACACAAAAAATAGGTAAACAATCATTCGAATAGGTATACACCCCTAGCATGCTTCTAAATAATTATTAATAATAAACAAACAATCATATTCAATATTTTAACCAAAATAATACAAAAGAGTTCAGGTAGTCAATTCCACTTGTTATTTTGCTCCTCGCAATCGAATTCATGCCTCGGTGGTCATAAATTCTCAACCTAAAGGTTCAACATACATATTCTCATCAATATAAGCGTTAGTGTTATTTTTAATGCCTAAACTATTATTAAGCCATTTATGAGATATACAATACTTGAATAGGTTGTAACTGTCAATTACTGTTGTGGTTACAATTTCATGTGCAAAAGTCTAACAAAATAATTGTTCATTGCGTTACCGCAGTACTCTCCACGTTATTGTAGTAAAATGAGGTCATTCTCGCAATGTACCATGTGTAGCACTGAGATAGTCACAAAGTATTTTGAAAATTACATCTCGTGTGCGTTTCCATTTCTTTTGTGACTAAGGCTTCAACTTTTTAAACCACATGTCACGGATCTTAAAACTTGAATTTGGTAGAAGTATATTATACCTTTCACCTAGCTGATCTTCTTCTAGTTGTTTTCGTGTTCACGAATATCCTACAGTTGGGTTGGTCCCTAAAGATTGAACAATTTCGTCACACCCCAGGGATCAAACAGTTTGTTAGAGATCGTTTGGGTAATAATACAAAAAAAACAAGGTATAATCATTTCTTACACAATGACACACACAGATCTTGGTTCTACTGAACGGGATAGTAGCGCCCCGTTTGCTTCCCTCCCGCACCGTTTTGCTCCTCTCCCGCACCGTTTTGCTCCTCTCCCGCAAATGTTTCTTGACAGTAAAACAAAGTACGTGCAAGGAACTGCATATTGACGAAGGAGAAGGAGTAGGCAAAAAACGGAAGCAGACTGCAATGTGAGGCAGCTAGGGTTTTGGTGTTTTGGTTAGGGTTTTCTTGTAGGCATGAAGATGCACAATAGTGGCAGGGAGTGGCAGGGAATGGTGATTAGGGTTCTACACAGATGTACATTTATAATAGAGCCTCTAAGTTTCTGTTTTTCTGCACAAATAGACCTTCCAATTTCAAATTCAATCGCAAGACCACAGTCTTGGGCATGCCCCTAATCGAAGGATCGCGGTCCGTGGTTCTGTGATCGTGGTCCATGATTTTGAGACCATGGTCCACGGTTCTGCGACTGCAGTTAAAGTTCATGACCTTTTTCTATTGCAGAACTGCAGTCCTCACGCAAACCACATTTCAAAAATTTGTGGGATCATAGGACCGCGATTTTTTCCTCATGGGACTGCGGTCCTTGTGCGGATTGATTTTGTTTTGGTTGTTTGTTCATTCATTTTGCGAGTCCAGGGTTATTACATTGCATGCTTAGGTCTAGGGAAAGACCTTAAGTATAACTAGGGTGTTGTCAAGGTAGCATAATGTCGGGACCCCTTCCGTAGGCAGAAGGGCAGCCCGACCGGCACAGTTATCCAACGAACTCACTCATCAAGTCGAGTTCGCCCAATTATTGTTAAACCTTTTGGATCACAACAACAACAAGTGATATCAAAATAATTTAAAGATTCAAGTGTGAATGTAAGCAAACATTATGAGGAGTTATCATTATGTACAAACCATTTAGTTTCAAAAATACATAGTTGACCGTATGTACATACACAAAATTGACCAAACTCAACAAAAAGACCAAGAAAAAGGAAAAGTAATCGTCGGGGGCTAGGCAAGCATGACACCTTTCCCTCTTTAAGCCACCGAGGAACCTGAAATGTTAGTAGAGTTGTGAACCTAAAAGTCAACATGGCTCAGTTAGTAGTAAGACTCGCATGTTACTCATAACCAACATTCCAAAATAGTGCATGTATGCATGAACAGAAAAATGATATAGTGCTTGAATGCATGGCATAGTATAAAAACAATTATAAACGACGCAACATTTATAAAAGAACATCTTAAATACATGCTAGTTGAAATTGTATCTAGGCCAAGGTCTCAAGTCAACAAGCCCAACCCTATGGTTATTGCTTGAGCGAGTCGTAAGTCAAGCACACTGGTCACTCAAGAGGGTCGTAAGCTAGGCGTATTCCTCGAATACCCTTACCCCACGCTCAGTCCACAAGTGTCGTTACTCGAGTAGATCAAAAGCTAGATGCATTAATCATATGCTGTAACCTCGCATTCGGACCTCAAGTCTAATCTCAATCGCATTGTGTACCCTGACCCCGCGCTTAGTCCTCGAGCCTATGGTCTCATTACTTTTGTACATCAACATATTTCAAAACTAATTCGATAAATCTCATTCACATGAAACCATTTAAACCATGTCATTTCACATATGTTTTACATAAGGAATACAAGTTATGGTAACACCTGAGTCAAACTGCTCACCTCGGGTCTCTTGCACTAATGTCCCGCTGACACTTGGCCCGATCCTACAGTATACACTCAAATTTGCATTGTTTAAACTTTTGTACATCAACATATTTCAAAACCAATTCGATAAATCTCATTCACATGAAACCATTTAAACCATGTCATTTCACATATGTTTTATGTACGGAATACAAGTTATGGTAACACCTGAGTCAAACTGCTCACCTCGGGTCTCTTGCACTAATGTCCCGCTGACACTTGGCCCAATCCTGCAGTATACACTCAAATCTGCATTTTTTAAACTTAATTTCAGTCCTCTTTAGAATGTGGCTTAATCCCTTGTTCCACTATCCCTAATCGGTCTCAATCAACCCAAATTCAATTCAGTCCATTGATCAAACCTAGCCAATTGGTCAACATGATCAATTTTGGTCAACTTTGGTCAATTTGAGTCAAAATTGGGCTAATTAGGTCCAAATTATCAAATTTTAACACTTAGCCAAATTTCAATCTTTTTGTTCTCTCTACGCAACAAATTTGTTGATTTTTTGCGATCAATTCGTGTGTCAGATTTGCGCCAAGAATTTTCAGATTTCATTTGCACCTCTTAAACATTCATCAGTATTTTAGATTTTCATTTTTTGATATCATTTGCTATGGTTTTTAAATGTAATAACAAGAATTGTAAATACTTGTTTCTTATGTGACAGGCAGTCACACAGTGCATCAGTTGACCCCCTTACCCAACTCATATTGGGACAAAATTTGGTATACATGTTTCTGACATATCCAGTAACCACTCCACCAAATTTCAGCTCAACATACCCATTTTTGGTCATTCAATTGGTTTACTACATTCTTTGTTATGTAACAGATTTTTCAATGTTCAAGTTTTCTATGATTTTCAAGTGCCTAATTATCCCTATTACTCCATTGATTTAAGGCCCTTTCTCGCATGTGTTGTAAGGCTTAGATCCCAGAACATTAACAATTCAAGTTTCATTCAAAACAATAAGCAAACATGACAATGATCACTCTCAAATACGCCCTACAACACGTAGTACATATCAACAATTCTAAGAAAAAATTTTCTAAGTACCAACTATGAACTATGAACTATTTTCACATGTAACTAGGCATCTTTGCATGCATATAGAACTATGAATACAGAGGCTTAAGGTTGGGGGTTTATACCTCCATGTTGCCTCAAATGTGAGGTTCAAAATGCTCCAAGTCTCAGCTCAAATGGATGTTCCTAGCTACTTCAAATGTTGCCTCAAAAATGTTTCCTAGAACTATTTTCTGCTGGAACTTTTGTAACAATTAACAACCGATCAACTTTAGCATCTTGCAAAACATGTTTAAGACCATAGTTTTAGTTTTCTAGCAATTGGAGATTGAAGTAAACATAATATGGAACAAAAAGAGTGGTCTCACCTCAAAAACGGACTTCGGATGGGTTAGGAACTAACCCCTTGAAGATTGGATCAACAAAGTTTCTGCAGTTTCCAACTCCAACTATGCTGAGTACCCCATCTTCGTGGTTGTTTTCCTCTGTTATGGTCATGCAATTTGAGGAAGGGTTTGCACAGTATTGTAGAAGGAAGTAAGAGCTTTCAAAAGACTACAATATTAGGGAAAATGGATTTAAGATGAAGGAGATGCAAGCTGTTGAAGGAAACTTGTTCAAATGAAAATTTTGCTTAAAAAAATAGGTTATGTTGCACGTTTGAGGCATTATTGCGTGGCAAAAACAAGTGCTACATGGCCGTCCACATGGCTCATAGATTACCATGCCTTGTTGTACTTGCTCATTGGCCTAGTTAGGAGTTTTGGAGAATAACCAAAACCATGGCTCAAAATTATGGATGGACATGGTTTTGAGCTGTATTTTCCACAAAATTCTATGGAAAAACAAGAAGAAAAGAGGGGAAAGGGAAGAGGGGTGCATGGGCTGCCAATGTGCTCGGCCCGGGCTGAGCGCTTAGGCCCACGCACCAAGCCCAGGTGTTTAAGCGCTCGGGCCAATTAGCACGGGCTCGAGGCCCACGCCGTTAGCCCGACCTGCATGGTCCCACAAACCCATGCAGCAATTTTGGCCTGCACGAGCCCATGAGCACGTGTGTTGAATTTTCGGGCCGTGCAGCCAAAACCATCTTTTTTTTTCATTTTTCTTCCTTTTTTAATATATATATATATACACATATTTTTCTCCTTTATTTTTATTATTATTACTTAATTTATTCACTTAGATATTTCATTAATTTTCATCAAAATCTTTATTATTTATCTATTTTCATCATTTATACATTTTTTTCTAAAAATTGAATATTCTACCCAAAAATTAGCATTTTTCCCTAAAAATTCAATAATTACCCCAAAAATTTAATAATCACTCTGAAAAATCACATTTTCTCCAAAAATTACATTTCCTTTATAATTTATGTATTCTCTTTCCAAAAATTATATTTCTCAATTATTCTAATTTTCTTCAATTAATGATTAAAAATTAGAAACAATTGAAAAAAATTATTTATTTTCATTAAAATTTCAAAAAAATATATGAGAACACATACATTGAAGCTATTAATTCTTTGCATTAAAATATGGGTCGTCACAGCCTCCCCTCCTTATACAAGATTTTGTCCTCGAAATTTACAATTGATGCAGATAATACAAGTCAATGAGCAATAGTCATCAACGCAGGATAGTGTCGGATCATGAAATCCTCACTCTCCCATGTATCGTGCTCAGTACTATGGAACTGCCAGCGCATTCGTACCATTGGTATCTCCTTGTTGCGCAACTTCTTTACAACTTGATCGACGATGGCCATAGGCATCTCATCAAATGTGCAGTCTTCTCACAACTCAATAAGCCTCCAATCGATAATATGCGAGGGATCGGGGTGATATTTCCTCAACATAGAAACAGGGAACACATTATGCACACCCGATAGTTGTGGTGGCCATGCTAGCCGATGAGCCATGGGGTCGATCCTCTCAAGGATCTCAAAAGGCCCAATATAACTCGATATGAGCTTTCTTAAAATTTCGAAGCGTGTTTACCCATTGCAAGGCCAAATGTGGAGGAGAACATGGTCACCGACGTCAAACTCAATGACCCTTCTTCGCTTATCTGCATAACTCTTTTGTCGATCCTAAGCTATCTTCATATTCTGTCGAATCCTCTGTATTTTCTCATTCTACTCCGTATGAAAGCATGCCCAAGACTGCTCTATCACCAGTCTCGGCCCAACAAGCAGGGAATTTATATGGTCGACCATGCAATGCTTCAAATGGAGCCATCCTGATGCTCTACTGGTAGTTATTATAAGCAAACTCACACAAGGCTAAATGATCCTCATAGTTGAACATCGGTCTGCAGATGGAATGTTGTGAAAAGGTTCACCTTTGTCCCCAACTAAGCATGTAATGCATCCCAAAAGTGGGATGTGAACCTACCGTCTCTGTCTGATACTATAGATAAGGGGACCCCATGGAGCCTCATAATCTCTCTAACGTAAAGTCGGTTCAATCGCTCCATTAAATCTTTGCTATACATCGGAAGAAAGTGGGCAGACTTTTTCAAACGATCCACAACTACCCAAATAGCATCATGTCTCCACTGTGTAAGGGGTAGTCCTGTAATGAAGTCCATAGTGATGTGTTCCCACTTCCACTCTGGTATAGATAAGGGTTGTAAAGTCCACTGGGTTTCTGATGCTCAACCTTAACCTGTTGGCACGTATCATATCTCTGAATGAAGACTGCTATGTGTCGTTTCATCCCAAGTCACCAATATGTGCGTGTGGCATCTTGGTACATCTTGTTGGCACTCGGATGAACAACATATCTCGAGCGATGCAGCTCCTCGAGCATACTGTGTCTCAGGCTAGTATCATCTGGTACCTATAGTCGTCCCCTAAACCTCAGTGCACCTTGTGAATCAAGTGTCCACTCTCCACAAGAAGTGTCATCTGCCCAAGCTCTGAACATATCATAGTCTACATCATGAGGTTGTCCCTTTGTGATCTCCCGAACCTGGACTGGTTGGGCTGTAATGTGCATTGACTCTGGCCTTGGAATATGATTCATGGATATTCATAATCGTAGTGAAATCAATCATCCTCTACTCATGAGACATGTGTCTAGCCATGCATGTAGTCTCAACCCATTTCTAACTTAAAGCATCAACCATTACATTAGCCTTCCTCGGCGGGTACTCAATAGTGAAGTCACAATCCTTCAACAACTCCATCCATCGCCACTGTCTCATGTTCAAATCCTTTTATGAAAGCAAATATCTGAGGCTCTTATGATTGAATAGAGCATGAAACACTCACCATAAAGATAATGTCACCATATCTTGAGCGCGAATACTACTGCCACTAGTTTTAGGTCATGTACGGGGTAGTTCCTCTAATGAACTTTCAACTGTTAGAACGCAAAAGCAACAACCCTATCATCCTGCATCAATACACATCCCAAGCTTATCTGTGATGCAATAATGTATATAGTCAACTCTTGGCCGGGCTTTGGCAACACTAGCACTGGGGCCGATGTCAATCTCTGCTTAAGCTCAAGAAAGGCAACCTCACACTCATTAGTCCACACAAATGGAGTGTTCTTCGTGGTCAGCTTTGCCATCATAGTTGCAATCCTCGAGAAGTTCTGGACGAAATGGGGATGATAGCCTTCTAAGCCCAAGAAGCTACGAGTCTCAATCACTGTGATAGGTTTCGGCTAGCTGATAATCGCCTCGACCTTAGTAGGGTCAACAGAAATACCCTTAGCTTTAACCACGTGACCCAAAAATCGAACTTCTGATGACCGAAACTCGCACTCGCTGAACATAGCATATAACCTGTGCTCTCTCAATGTCTCTAGTGCTATCCTCAACTGTTTGGCATGCTCCTCATGAGATCTCGAATAGATCAAGATATTATCGATGAAAATAATCACAAAGGCATCAAGGTATGGTCAAAACACCCTCTGCATGAGGTCCATAAACATTGTCGGGGCATTTTTCACGTTGAACAGCATAACTAAGAACTCATAGTGCCCATATCTAGTGTGGGACGCAGTCTTCTGCACATCTTCGTCCCTTACTCTCAGCTAATGGTACCTAGACCTCAGATCAATCTTCGAAAATATGTTGGCACCCCTAAGTTGATCAAATAAGTTGTCGATACGTGGAAGATGATACTTATTCTTGATTGTCACCTTGTTTAGCTATCGGTAGTCAATGCATAAACGAAGGTTGCTATCCTTCTTCACAAACAATATCGGAGCACCCCAAGATGACACACTAGGAGAGATGAAACCCTTATTCAATTACTCCTCCAGCTAGACCTTAAACTCCTGCAACTCCTTAGGTGCCATGCAATAAGGGGGAATCGATATAAGCTGTGTCCCTGGAATGACCTCGATGATAAAGTCAATCTCCTGCTTAGGAGGCAAGCCAAGTAGATTCTCAGGGAATGCGTCAAGGAAATCTCTAACGATAGGGATCTCATCAATGCTTGGCCATGAAGGTGCCTCATCTATGGTCATCAAACTGGCTAGAGTATTGATCTAATGCTGCTTCATCAATCTGCCATGAGTACTATGCCTATCTGAAGCTCTACCCTGAAAAATAACAATGGGTTAGCCTGGAATCTAAAACACAACCCTCTTGGCAAAGCATTCCATGTGTGTATGGTACGCAGCTAATCAATCCATACCAAGTATGGCATCAAATTTGAGAAACTCCAACACCCGAAGGTCTACCATAGTCTCCAAGTCCCCCATCCTAAGTACACACGTCTCACATATCATGTTGGGATAGATGTGTTCCGCAGCAGCAGTGCGCAACATCAACCTAGTAGGAGCCTAAACTGGCTAAGTGGTAATCTATCTATGGCACATCCAGAGGTAAATGACAAAGTAGAACTGGCATCAATCAACACATATACAAATGAATCACAAAGTGAGACAATACCTTTCACCAATGTCCTCGTCGAATCAGGATCAGGCTAGGTAACGGCCTATGCTCTATCTCTAATAACTGGGACTGAAGAACTAGGACCCCCTGTAAGAGTCGGACACTTAGCCCTTTGTGTCCAACATGTCCACACTGATAGCATATAAAGAGTGGTCTTTATCCTTCCTGATAACTCTAGCTTTGTCCACAGCCTCTACCTTGGGCCCCAGAAAATGTATTCTGCTGCTCTACTAGTGGTTGGGTCTACACAGGAGTGGTTGCAAGTGCAACCACCTTCGTGGTGATCTGGCTAGGAGTGCTGCTCAACTGTCCCTCGTAAAACCTCCTCTTCATTTGCCTCTCCTGACAACCACGACCCTGATAACGTCTGGGCCCACCGTTGTATGATGGTTGAGTCTGCAATACAGCTTGCTGCTTTGGCTGTGGTTGAGGGGTGGTGCTAGATATTATAGAAAACTCGAGACGTTCATCCAATCCATCCATCTCATATCGTAGGGCCTCCCTCTAGATCTCCTCTACAATCTAGGCCTTGGATGTGGAAGTCGCCTACCTAATAGCGACCCTTAGCCCTTGCCGATAAAATCCAACCCTCTCTCTCTCTCTCTCTAATCATTTATCAACCCAAGTGCATAGGCCTCCAACTATAGGAATTGATGTGTACACTCTCTCACTATCACGGTCCCCTAGTGTAGGCTCGGGAACTCATGTTCCCGATCAGTCTCTAGAATGTAAGCCTCAAGAAAAATCTCGCTAAACCTAGCCCAAGAGGTGATTGGGTCCTCTATGCTCCTCATAGATCGCCACCATCTGGTAGCATCACTCTCCAAAATATGTGTTGATAATAGAACCAGGTTTCTTCAAATAATCATAGAGTCTCAGCGTTGTTCTCCATGTTAAGTAGTCAGTCCTCTGTTGCCTTTAAGCCGATGCAACCTCTAAACCTCTCAGGGTGCAAGTCCATGAAGCTCTTTAGGAGCCAGGGCAACTAGAGCTACTATAGCCCCAACTGGTGGCTTACCAACTAGTGGTACGGGTGGAACAAGCTGCACCACTAATTCAACCTCTGTCTATCAACCTCCAACCTATCGAGTCTCTCCCCCAATAAGGTCGTCTAGGCCTGAATAAACTTGTTAGATGCCCTAATCATAGCCTCAAGCCTTTGTATGGGGTCCAACTTGGGCTGCATCAGAAGTGGTGGTGGTGGCATCACCTCCCTAGTCCTGAGCGATGGTCTGCCCTGCCTAGGTTGTGCTCTATCCCACCTGGGTGGCATTTCTATCTGCGTTTTGAATTGAATTATTGGTCATTCATGCATTCAAAATAGACATGACTCTAAAATTTTAATATTATTGTACATTCTGCTCAAAATACATTTTATGATTAATAGTTTCTCTCCTTTGTTTGATGTTTTGTTTACTTTAGCAATTATTCAGATATCGCTTAGGTCCTTCATTTATTAGTCTTTTTCAATTCTTCTAAACCTAGGCTTTGATACCACACTGTCGGGACCCCTTCCCAAGGAAAAAGGGCGGCCCGACCAACATAGTGACCCAAAGAACCCACTCAGAAAGTCAAGTTCACCCAACCACTGTTAAGCCTTTCAGATCGCAACAACAAAGAGTGATATCAGAATAATTTAAATATTCAAGTGTGAAAGTAAGAAAACATTACAAGGAGTTATCATTATGTACAAACCATTTTGTTTAAAAAATACACAGTTGATCGTACGTAGATACATAAAATTGACCAGCCTCAACAAAAAGACCAAGAAAAGGAAAAAAGAATCGTTAGTGGCCAGGCAATCACCAAGTCTTTCCCTCTATCACCCACTGAGGGACATAAAATATTAGTAGAGTAGTGAGCCTAAAAGTCAACGTGGCTCAATGAGTAGCTAGACTAGCATGTTACCCATAACCAACATTCCAAAATAGTGCATGTATGCAAGAACAGTAACATGATATATTGCTTGAATGTATGGCATAGTAAAAAAATAGTTATAAGTGATGCAATAGTTATAAAAGAACATCTCAAATACATGCTAGTTAAAATGTATCTAGGCCAGGGTCTATGTCAACAACCCCAACCCTATGGTCACCATTTGAGCAGGTTGTAAGTCAGGCATACCGGCCACTCAAGGGGGTTGTAAGCTAGCGTATTCCTCAAATACCCTAACCCCATGCTCGGTCATCGAGTGTCGTCACTCGGGCGGGTCAAAAGCTAGGCGCATTTTTCATATGCCCGAACCTTGTGCCCAGACCTCGAGTATAATCTCAATCATAGTGCGTATGCTGACCACGCAGTCAATCCTCGAGCCAATGGTTTCATTACCCATGTACATCTACATATTTCAAAGCAAATTCGATGTATTTCATTCACGTGAAACCATTTAAACTATGTCATTTCACATATGTTTTATGCAAGGAATACAAGTTATGATAACACCTAAGTCATACTACTCACTTCGAGTACCGTGCACCGATATCCCACCAACACTTGGCCCAGTCCCACAGTATACACTCAAATCTACATTGTTTAAACTTAATTTTAGTCCTCTTTAGAATGTGGCTTAATCCCTTGTTCCACTGTCCCTAATTGGTCTCGATTGACCCAAATTCAATTCGGTCAAATTTGGTTAATCAGTTAAACTTGGTCAACTAGTCAAACTTGGTCAAAATTGGTCAACACGATCAATTTTAGTCACCTTTCTCAATTTGAGTCAAAATTGGGTCAATTTGGTCCAATTAGGTCAAAATCCTCAAATTTCAACGCTTAGCCAAATTTTAAGGTTTTTGCTCTCTCTACGCTGCAAATTTGTCAATTTTCTGGGATCAATCCGTGTGTCAAATTTGTGCAAAAATTTCTAGATTTTATCTACACCTCCTAAACACTCACCAACATTTTAGATTTTGATTTTTGGACATCATTTGCTATGGTTTTTAAATGTAATAACTGTAAATTCTCGTTTCTTATGTGACAGGTAGTCACATAGTGCATCCGTTGACCCCCTTACCTAACTCAGATTGGGACAAAATTTGGTACACATGTTTTTGACATATCCAGTGACCAATCCACAAAATTTCAGCTCAAAATACCTATTTTTAGTCAGTCGATTGTTCTACTACATTCTTTGTTATGTAACAGATTTTTCAAAGTTCAAGTTTTCCACGATTTTCAAATGCCTAATTATCCGTATTACTCCATTGATTTGAGGCCCTTTCTCACATGTTTTGTAAGGCATAGGTCCCAAAACATTAACAGTTCAATTCTCATTCAAAACAGTAAGTAAACATGACAATGATCACTCTCAAATACACCCTACAACACTTAGCACATATCAACAATTCTAAAAAAATTTCAAAGTATCAAATTTTCACATGTAGTAAGCATTTTTGCATGCATTCAAAACTATGAATATAGAGGCTTAAGGTTTGGGGTTTATACCTCCTTGTAGCCTCAGATGTGAGGTTCAAAACGTTCCAAGTCTCGGCTCAAATGGATGTCCTTAGCTATTTTAAATGTTGCCTCAAATATGCTTCTTAGACCAATTTTCTATTGGAATTGTTGTAACAGTTAACAACCAATCAACTTTAACACCATGTAAAATATGTTTAAGACCTTAGTTTTTGTTTTCTATCAATTAGAAATTGAAGTACACATAATAAGGAACAAAATGAGTGGTCTTACCTCAAAAATGGACTTTGGATGCGTTAAGAACCAACCCCTTGAAGATTAGATCAACACAATTTTTGCAGTTTCTAGCTCCCAACTATATTGAGTACTCCTTCCAGAAAAATACATGAGAATGAATACATCGAACCTATTAATTCAGTGCATCGAAAATATACATCGTCACACATAGTGGATCATAAATAAAAGCTTTTAAGCCATAAGCTAGAAGCTAAAAAAGTGTGAAACAAAACACTTGATTGGTCAGTACATAAGATAGAGAGGATCCTATATCCTTGGTTTCAATATGTTATGGGATGCATAGGAATTCGGGGATATGAAAGAATCCTAGACTCAGAGATTGACATGCCATTTTTGCTGAGTAACTGGTGGCTTTGGACTAATTCATTTCCCTATGCTTGGCTGGTATGAGACGGTCATGTGTAGCAAGACTTGGAAAGCCTTGGACATCGAGACACTTGCAAAATTGTTTGGGTATAGTGAAATCTCTAGGTAGAAGCCTCTGTCGATGGGTAAGAGTAGTATGGTACACTCAAACTCAAAGACATGGGTAGAAGCTTGGAATCTTGCTATGCTAACGTGCCATTTGTAATGTATGTCTGATTGTATGTACGATTGTTTGCTTACATACTTTGTGTATGTGGAAAATTTCAATGTATATGTCATGAATATTTTTAAATTATAAGACTGAATCTTGTACCTAGAAATGAACAATTCATTGTGGACTTAGAAACGTAAACCAATAGGCCACTGAACAAATGAGAACTTAGACACATGATTATAGAGTCGTGCTAGTACGACATAAATAAATGTTCTAAGTATATACATGGGATTTCTTCGATCAATTTATAATGACTAAATGGATCTTTGGTTGTAGATAAATGGTTGGATCCAAGAGACATGCTACAAGAGCTGTCGCGTTTGATGAGACTAAACTGCAGGGGTGGAGAGCACAGGTTAATTAAACTAAGGCTCAGGTTGGTGTTGTGTTGACTCTAGAGTTCTGGGATGAGATTACTAGATGAGTCATTAAGCAGATCATTAGAAAATTATCATTGCCATATATGCAGGCACAGGTGGCACCAGAGCAGCACATACAAGCCCTACCTCAGGAACATATTTCGATGCAACAATTGATGCTCATGCTAGAGGTTCTAGTTCATCAAAAGCCGCAGGAGGAAATTTAGGACAAAGAGCACAGGGCAATTTTGAAAGAGTTACAAAAACTCTACTCTTCCCAATTTGATGGTACATAAAATAGCATGGTTGCGAGCCACTAGTACCAAGAGTTAGATGAACACCTTAATGTACTAAGAGGTACATAGAGCTGCGTTGGCCACATATCATTTTAAGAGACTAGCCAAGAGTTGGTGGCGGATGCTAAAGGCAAATCTAAACACCGATGTCTGGCATATGAACTGGAAAGAATTCAAAGAGGTGTTTTATGAGAAATTCCTTCCAGAAGCTACACAAATGCAAATGGAGTCAGTGTTCATCAGGTTGACTCAGAGAGACATGAATGTATTTGAGTATGAGGACAAGTTCATTGAATTAACCAAGTTTGCACCTGAACTACTCAGGGATGAAAAAATGAAGGCCCCCAAGTTTGCAAAAGGCCTGAAGATTGAGATTCGCAGAATGGTAAACCCAATGGGTCTGAGAACTTAGAGAGAAGTAGTGGGAAAAGCACTACTGACGGAATGAGAGATCAACTTCAAGCAGAACAAGGGTAAGAGACTGAACAGTGGCAGAGAGTTCCAACGGTAAGAGACCGAGCAATGGCAGAGAGTTCCAAGGGAATCAAAAGAAATAGAATTGGAATCAGCCTCAGAGGTAGTAGACTCATGGTAGAATCGACAAGCAGCTGGCTCGGAGAGAAGGAGCTTGCTACAATTGTGGACAGAAGGGAGATCTTGCCAAGGATTGTCAAAATTAGGGACCACAAAGATAGATCCAAGGTCAGAATAACACTCAAGGTAGGAACCAAGGTGGGTGTGGACAGTAACAGCCACAATAGAGGGAGCCCCAACAACAACAACAATAGCAACAACAAGGTAGACAGAATCAGGCTCGAGTATTCGTTATTGAAGATGGATAGGCAGACCCGGCTCCAGCTGTCGAACGCACATTTCTATTATTTAATGTCGTTATTAAGATCTTGTTTAATTCAGGTGCCACTAAGTCATTCGTTTCAAAAGACCTAGTTAGGATATTACAAGTAGTGACATCCACACCACCAAAACCATTGTATGTATCCACTCCCATATGAACTACAGTGACTACCCGGAAAACTTGTACATGTGAGTTGAGATTTGGAGATAATCAAACAATTGCCGACTTTAAAGTGTTACCTTTCCATCGTTATGATGTGATATTGGGCATGGACTGATTAACCCAGTACCAGGCTCAAATTGATTACTCGAGACAAAGAGTCACATTGACTCTACCATTTGGTGAACTAGTGAAGGTCAAAGGGGATATGCAAAGATTACTCCAAAGCCCTATGACCGCTATGCTACATTACATAAAGCGAAGTGACGACTTTACACAAGTTCTGGATGATGATATCAGGGAGCTGAAAGATAGTCAGGAAATACTTGTAATGTGGGAGTATCCAAATGTGTTTCCAGATAATTTACCTGAACTACCACCACACAAATAGGTAGAATTCAAGATTGAACTGTAACCAGCCATGAATCCTATAGCCATTCCTCCCTACAAGTATCTTATAACCAAGTAACCATAAAGAATAAGTATCCTTTACCCAAGATAGATGACCTGTTCGATAAATTGAGGGAAGCTACTCATTTCTCCAAGCTGAGGATCAGGGAGATAGACATCCATAAGACAGCCTTTAGAACTAGATATGGGCATTTCGAGTTCATAATGATTTCGTTGGTTTGAGCAATGCACTGGTCATATTCATGGACCTGATGAACATAGTCTTCCAACAATACCAAACTAATGCGTAATGGTATTCGTGTATGATATCTTAATCTACTTCAGATCAAAAGCTGAACACATAGAGCACTTGAGCATTATGCTGGGTATACTAAGGAGAAATGAGTTGTATGCAAAGCTCAGCAAGTGTGATTTCTAGATGAAGATAGTCAAGTTTCTTGGTCACATAATGGAGTCAGTAACTAATTGGAAGTAGTCAAAAACAGCGACAAAAATTAGAAGTTTCTTGCATTTGGTAGGATACTACCAAAAATTTAACCAAGACTTCTCCAAGTTTGCTAAACCTATGAATAAGCTCACCAGGAAAGGGGAGAAGTTTATTTGGGATGAAAAGTGTGAGGAATGTTTCCAAGAGTTGAACAAAAGGTTGATTTTAGCTCCAATTTTGGTTACCCCTACTCATGGCGTTGGATACATTCTATATAAAGATGCATCATAGAACGAGTTGGGTGTCATATTGGCACAAGAGGGGAAGGTCATTGCTTATACCTCTCGACAACTGAAAATCCATAAGCAGAACTATCCTACACATGATCCAGAACTAGCTACTATAGTGTTCGCTTTAAAGATTTGGAGGCACTATCTCTATGGAGAGAGATTCGACCTGTTTTAAGATCATAAGAGCCTAAAGTATATCTATACTCAAAAATAGCTGAACCCCAGAGTGGAGCTAGATTAAATTTCTAAAAAAACTATGATTTCTAGCTACACTACCATCCGGGGAAGGCAAAAGTTGTAGCCAATGCCCTCAGTATAAAGTTCGATAAGAGAAATGAGGAGAAAGGACAAATGTATCAGCTTATTAGTGACTACAACCTGAGTGTAACTTTAGACAAAAAGCGGACATACCTATGTGCATTGGTTTGCTAATCAGAGCATCCACAGCAGATTAGAAATGAGCAGAAACACGACAAATGGATCATGGACTTGACAAAAGGTGTCATGCAAGGCAAACACACCGATTTTAGAATTAATGCAGAAGGTACCTTGAGACTTGGAGACAGAGTCTGTGTACCAAAGAGTGGGCAAAGTAAAAGGACCATACTGGATGACGCTCATTAGACCAAGTACACAATTCATCTAGGAGGTGATAAGATCTACCAAGACCTCAAGAGGACTTACTGGTGGAGGGGTATGAAGAAGGACATAGCTAAGTATGTCTTTAAATGTCTAACCTATCACCAGCTAAAGGTCAAACACAGGAAACCCCCAGGGATGTTGCAACCGCTTTCGATCCTAGAATGGAAGTGAGATAATATTGTAATGGACTTCATAAGCGGCCTACCCAAAAATCAGAAGGGTAGAGATATAGTACTGATGATTGTAAATCGTCTCATGAAGGTAGCTCATTTCCTACTCATCTGATCTACAGATACAGTTGGAAAACTTAGAGAACTATATGTCAAGAAGATAGTAAGGCTACATGGTGTCCCCAAGAACATCGTGTTAGATAGAGATTTCAAATTTATGTCCCAATTATAGCAAAGCCTGCAGAAGGAACTAAGCAGTAGACTTACCATGGGTACTGCATTCCATCCTCATATTAGATAGACAGTCTCAAAGAGTGATATAGATACTAGAAGATATGTTAAGAGTGTGTGTCCTTGACTTCAAAGGTAATTGGAGCAAATACTTCACTTAGCAAAATTCGCTTACAATAACAGTTACCAAGAGAGTATCAAAATGGCTCTATATGAAGCTCTCTATGGTGGACCCTATAGATATCCACCATGCTAGGCAGACTTTAAGGATCATGTACTTATACGGCCAAATCTAGAACAAGAGATGAATGAACAAGTGAAACATATACAAAATAGGTCAACTGCAGCTAGAATAGGCAGAATAGCTATGCGAATAAGAGGAGAAGGCCTCTAAAGTTCCAAGAGGATGATAGAGTATTCTTGAGAACCCTTAGAAGCGGATTAAACATTTTGGGATCAGAGGGAAATTATCAACAAGGTCATCAATCTGTTAGAAATACTTAGACGGGTTGGTGAGTGGGCCTACGAGCTGGACCTACCTAATAGAATGTCCTCGATCCACAATGTGTTCCATGTATTGATGTTGTGGAAGTATGAGCCAAACCCCTCTCACATCGTAAATTTGGAGGAAGTTAATCTCTGAGACAATGCCACTTATGAAGAACCAGCCATCAGAATACTGGATCATAAAGTGTAGAGTCTTAGAACTAAAGATATCCCTCTAGTCAAGGTTCTATGGAAACGCCATGACCTGGAAGACACTACCTAGGAGTTAGAAAGCAAAATCCAGAAGAAGTATTCAAACATATTCACTAGGAGTAGCTAACTAGAGGGCATCATACAAATATGTGATTACTCTTTAAATTTCATGGACAAAATTCTTGTAAAGGGGGTAGATTGTAATAACCTAAGTTTTACAAACAAACCAACAAAAAATATCTGCATTAGCACCGTGGTACCCAAAATTGGGATTGCAGTCTTGTGTCAAATGGGAGGTATTCCCGTGGAACTATTGTTCAAGCATGGAAACCACGGTCCTATGGTAAAACGTTTGTAAAAAGTTGGCAAGGACATGCTATCTCGATCTCGAAATCTTAGATCTACGATTAGGAACAATACTAAGATTGCGGTTCTGCTAATAAAAGCCAGAAATAGAAAGTGGAGCGTTGAAATGTGTGTATATATATCCATCAGTGCATAGGAGAACGAAACTCTAATCACACCACTCCACTCTGCACCTGTTCACCATGCTCTCCAATAAAACCCTAGCTGCCTCCATGACTTCCCTCTTCTGCCTCTTACATGTTTTAAGTTGAGTTTGTTCCCTTCCAAGCAGCTTCACAACAGAAACGGGAGAACTGTGCCAAGGATACATTGTAGGATGTTGAGTAGATTTCGAAACTAAGTTGTAAGTAACTCCAAACCATTGCTCGTTTATAGGCGTTTTGAATTTGTAATAATCCATTTCTTGCACTGGCTACAAACTCTAACCGAAGGCTAATAGCTATAAATGCTAACCAAAGGAGAATGGCACAGAGAGAACACTGTAGCACATTCTAGAATCATAGACGTGTGTCAAAGAGTATTGCAAGGTAAAGATCCAACTCTTAGACACTCACACTTATTTTATATCATGTTCCACCATGAGCAAGACCAAATATAATGATTCCTAAACCATTATTTCATTCTCTGTACATAATATAACCTAAGGACTATCGCTAAAAAGGTTTCGGAGAGACGAATAAGAAGATCAACTATTAATGGAGAGGCATAAATTAGTGCTACCCGCTAAATACTTATCTTTAAAACCTAAGTCGGCTAAATACTCATCTTTAAAACCTAAGTTTAATATATCGAAGTCGCAGTCACAAGGGAAATGAAAAAGGCTCATAGGACGCGACTTTCTGGAATACCTCGTGAATATTGCGACATTGCACACTGTAGCACGCTACAATGTGGGAACAATCTCGTATTGCCGTGGTAACGCTGGGGTTACCACGGTAACACAATTCCTTTTTTGTGGACCATTCACACAAGAAACCTCGAACACCATAATACCGCCCCTTTATTGTGGTACCTAAAAGAAAAGAATGGTAATACATGACTATTATGGCCCATTAAAGTACCTTAAGCAGCATAGATTAGGGCAACATCTGACTATGTGTTGAAGATAATTAAATTATTATGTTTAATCACTAAAGGTTAAAGATATGTGGCAATCGAAATATCAAGGAGAAGATTTAGGCAAAATCGAACAAGCATTGGGTGGAGATAACTATCTACTCTCTCTAATATTATTTTAATCTCAAATATGATACATAATTATGTGTTTACTGTTTTGTGATCTTAGAAGCATGCTAGGAATACAATGGTACTTCATTGTATGATTGTCTACCCATGATACTATGATAGCATGCCATATGATTTTCTTTTATCCAATATAGTCTCAAGAATATGCCATTGATGTTGCTTATTGAATAGCAAGATTTCATGTGACCTGATGCATGAGAATTTATTAGCAGGTCTTGTGTATACATAAGCTTTGATAGTGATCCTAATATGTATGCTTGTGGTCACTAACGAAAGATAATTAAGAATCTAACCACATACCAGGGCAATAATACAGATATTGTGGCAATTGTCTGGTATCATCGTGGGTATTTTTCAACCCTAGGCGAGTGTTTATGTTATTGTGGCAATAGTTGAGATGGGACTGAGGATCAAGTGAGACCTCACTTCTAAAGTTGTATCATGATGAGGAATTGGCCTTTAGGGTGTTACTTCCAAGAGTTCGAACACAGGAGAATACTGAGGAGATTCCTTTCGATTTTATTGTCAACTTAAATAATTGAAGTGTATGAAGCGCTTAATGATTTATAAGTGTTTGCATATGTTATGTTTCTTACTTTGATAATGTTCAAGATGCATTGTAAATGATTCACTAAGTTCTTGAGCTCACCCCCACTAATCTATTTTTAGATAACTTTTGAATACATGTGTGCTGATAAGTGGTGGAGATAAATTTTGTACTATTGGTACCCCTCACTAATGAGGATGACGAGTTAGTAGATCATTTACTACTTTTAGTTGTAGAGCATGGGACCCACATTTGATTTATGTTTTGTCTTATTCATTTATTAAACTAGGTCATAGGGCTAAGTATTTGTTTATTAACTCATTGGAACTCAGGTCATGGGATTAGAGCATTTTTATTTAATTTTGACTTTAATCATATTACTATTAGTGGACATATCATCCATATGCTCCAGTTATGCATGATATTATTGTTTATGTTTCCACACTCTAATATTTTATTGGGGTCGTATGAGAAAGAAATAATGCAAATAACCTCCCGGTTCTCGAATATGGTAAGCAGGAGTGACCGCATCAGTTGACTTGATTCCATCTCGAGGTGAAAGATGAAGACGCCTAATCAACGGCGTATGTGATACGATTCAGGGTCTTGGTGTTATAAAAGACTAGAGGGAACTAAGCATGGTGGAAGTGATTTATGATTTTTAAATTATTATCTTGATTTAAATAAATTATGCATGTGTGCTTGTTTTTATGCCCTGAATAGAATATGTATGTTCTATAATGGCTAGAGTTATATGATTGACGAATGTTGATGCATGGGTTCAATAATGTGTGTGATATCATGATCAATGTTACATGAATGACCTCTTAACATGCTTATGATAGTAATGGAATGATGATTGTCATGTTTATATGTAACACTTCGCGAAATGTGGACCGAACCACCTGGCTAGGAGGCAAGCCGGTGTTACGTCATTTCTATTTTTCCATCCTTTCTATTTTTATCCAAATACTTTGAGATTTTTTAGTATAAAATAATTAGAAATTCATGAACACTTCTAAATAAAGTAACAAGAGAGTTAATATTACTAATTGAAAGTAATAGGTACAAAACCTTACTAATGACATGATTTCATTAATTGAAAATAAATGGTACAAAACCCTAATTTACACCATAATTCAAAAAAGATAACATTTAGAATTATTTGAATAAAAGTAATTTCATAACATTAGTTATTTTCAAAATTCAAGGTACATCTTTGAGTCTATTACAGCATAATAAATCTTAAATAATAAAATTGGGTTAACATGCCCTTACAATTAAGTAAAACTTTCTAAATAAAATATTCAAAGCAAAATGTTGCTTAAATGGTTATCATGCCACCTCTGTTCATTAATTTGCTGAAAAGTTAGAAAATGGAATTGTAAGCACAAAGCCCAGTGGATCATTCCAAATATGTAACCTATTATTCCTACAAATAAGACATTCAAGATAAACATTTTCAAACATTACATGATTCAATCAATATCTTGTTTAAAGATGTATTAAATACCAGAAGGGGTTAACCTCAGTATTCCTATCAAAATTGTGTAATTTTTATGACACGTTGACATGACATATGTATGTATAAGTATGTATTATATACGTACATGTAAATGTACTTAATGCCAAGTGGGAAAATATAATATAATTTATAAAAAGATTATAAAATAAATCAATTTCGATAATTTAAAATTAATAATGATAGTATGTAACACCCCAACCCCCACATTCTTTGAGTTTGGACATAACCACCATTATTTTGACGGTAGACTTAACCAATTGGCGGGTTGGGTCATGTTACTTTACAAGCGACACACACTTGACTTTCTATTTTTCAATACCACTTGCCTTAGAGTAAATTCAATAGTACAAATTCACACATAATAAAATCAAGGCAATTAAAGGTAAAGAAAAATTCAACTTCTTTATTAATAAAAGAAGAAAGTACATAGCTTTCTAATTCAAGAATAAACCATTACATT
>JAJIYU010001456.1:0-35700 GCA_030144865.1 Tinospora cordifolia | reverse complement strand
ATGTTAACTTAAAACTGTTATTAAAAAAAAAGAAAAAGAAAAAATAAAGAAAGTAAGGTAAACCTATTATCAAATCCTAATGGTCCTGCAAATATAAACCTTAGCTTGACTGGTGACTAACTTGCAAGTCGCTGCATATGCAAGCAACTCTGATCTTCTCTACTTACTATAGTGGATGACCTTGATTTCTTCTTTTTTTTTTGTTTTTTTGTTTTTTTTTTCTCAGTGCCTCTTCCATCATGCTCTGAACTTGTTATTCTCTTTTCTTTCTTCTTTCTACCATCTCTCCTTCATGTTGCAACTTGTTCTTCTTTCTCCTGGATCGTGACTTGCCAAGTACACACATCTTGCCTTCAATCTTCTTCATTAATAGAAAGATTTTTTAAAAAATCTTCATGATTATATAGAAGAATTTATGTGCACCACAAAGATTCTTCCATGAAAAAATGCCATTTTTATGACTTTTTTTTTTGCATTTTTCAGCAAAAATTGCCAAAACTTTAATTTTGGAAGAATTTCGTCGTTGAAGTTTTCAATAAAATTTTGTAATTTTACAATTAGAGGTGAACTTTTCTTCAATTGTCAAAATTATTAAATTAATTTAGCTAATTTCGCCAAAATTCATCAAATTTTTAGACCATGATACCAAATTTGGGACAATGTTGTTTGTTTGAAGAGGAAGCTACTCACGTGGAAGACCAAATCCTTAATAGGAGTTGATAAAATGGTCCTTACTAGAGGTTACCAAGTCAACATGCTTCTCTCAGATTTGTGGTTTCCATGCAACATGTTGACAAAGACATTATAATTGAGCAGAATTAATCTATATCATGTGCCCATGCGGACAAGCCTTCTGCTTAGTTTTGATGATATCACAAGATTCATGAGGATCTAGGTGCTTGGATTTGGGAACCAGAAATATCCTTTTAGTTGAGTCACTGAAGAAGCTCAAGGAAAAAGTAAACTAACATGTGATGTATTTCTTGATATGGGTTCATATCCTCAAGCTGTGGTGCAAGATTTAGGGCGTCTTTGGCAACTCTGCATGATTATAAGCTGAGCTTCTTTGCAGAGGAGAGGTTAAGATTATAAACTTAATTTTTTTTGTATTTGGTAATTGTTCTCTCCCTATATTAGATAAGATGTAGAAAAACACAACAGCCTTAATGAATATCTTTGTTTTTTTTTTAATTTTTTCTGAAGATATTAGTATTGAAGTTACCTAATGCCAGTAGGAAATAGTATGCTAATAGTGGCAGCTTGAAGATCTCCCAACCATTTGAAGTTCTTAGTTTACAGGTAGAGTCCATTTCATAGAAAACTTTCTTGTTTCTTTTGTAACACATTAGGAAATCAAGGTAAAGATATTTTTATGGTGAAATTAGACAATGGCTTCATTGATTCTACATTTGCTGGAATTTATGCTTATTGGTGCCTATGTGTCAATTTACATACACTTCCATGACATTACAGTTTTAGAGATCATTCAACATGGAACTGTCTTTACTTTTTATGGGTCCATGCTGTTTTGAGTTCTTGTATTGGTTTTTTTTTTTTTTTTAAATAAATTATTGGTAACAATTTGTTTTTTATCCTAGTATGCATGTCCATCTAATTAAAAAGCTCCTCATTTGTGCCTTTTGTCATTGGTCACCTGTTGTATGCTCAGTGAAGTTGAAGGTTGTAGCATTTTTTTGGTTACTTTGTCAGATCATTTTTATGAGTTCCTTTTTTAATCTTTTTTGGCTTTTCTGCTATTTTGTTAGATGATCGGACTTCAAAGTTTGTCTTTGTTGTTTGCATCAACAAAAGAGGCTGACTGAATTGTCATATGTCATTTTTCTTTCCATCTTTGTTTATCAAGAACGATACTAATAAGGACTTAAATTCTAATTTTCTAAACCAAGTTCTTCTCTTCAAGATGATAATCTAGTAGCTGATTTTGAACTCGTTTGACAGTCTTTCAGCTGTAGCAAGGAAACGGCCCCAACATTATAGTACTATTTTGTCTGCCCTACTTACTTTTGATCCAAATTTTGAAACATTGAGAGGTCATGCTGCAAGTGTTCAATATTCATTGAGGACTGCTTTCTTGGGATTCTTAAGGTGTACTATTCCAGCCATTGTGGAGGTAAAGGTTTTGATCAACAATGTTTGGATACTTCATTTAATGCTTTTGCATAAATATTGACTTTAAGGTACTGGTGCAAGATGCACTTTAGGGTAGTGGGGATTTGGCCTCTTAAGCATAAGCACAAGTTGAAACATGTGATTGTGGACAGAAAAAACAGCTGCAAAGGGAAAGGAATGACAATTCCATCTTATATTGGCAATAAAATTTTAATAAAAGTGTTTTTGTATGCGGTCATTTTGAATTATAGCGTTTTGTAAGGAGGTTGGAAAAAAAAAAAACTAATTAAGTGCAAAAGTGGGTGGCTGCCTCAATACTAGAAGTGTTATGAAGCTCCAAATTACAATGCAGTATTAGTAAATTATGGTATTGAAGTCCACAACTATCTGTTGTTGGAATTGAATTACTGCTTGCTATCAGAATCAATTTTTAAAATGGTTCAACTTAAGTAACCCAATTATGATAAAATCCATGGTACCGTGTATATTTATCGTTGTCCTTTTAGAAGCATCAGCAATGACTCTTATTTTTTTTAGGGAAACTGTTTATTTGTTTATTATTAATTTGTTTTTAATGCGGCTCTAAGGTATGTGTTTGTGTATGCTGTTGTGCTTGGACCTTGGCAGACACCTAAGCGGCAGTGTCACACTTAGGTGCAAGTTTGTGTGTGGGCTTGCACTTAGCATGCATTGATGGAACTGGACGTCTTTCATAATCTAGGGTATCCAAGCTATATTTAATGACATTGCCCTAATGGTGCATAAAAACTTTTGGGCCCAGCTAGACACTGATTCGTCTGCTCATGTGGAAAAATGATTATCATGCTGTTGTAAAAGTATTATTACTTAAAGTAAACAAAGGATGGCCAGAAATGCCATCCCTTTGTACATAGAGAATATTGCACAAAATTTTCAACCTTCGATTTTAATTTTTTGGGTCAACATTTCTTATTTTGTTCTCAACCTCTTGTGAAGTTTCCTTTCCTGTTGTTTATTTGTGGTAAGTGTTTGTTATTTTCTTTCATCGTTGATGTATTTTGTGGTCAAGTTGTGGAATAAGTATTTCAAGGATTGCTCCTATGCGGGACCCCCCTTTTAATTAGTTGTATTCAAACTGGTTTTTCATAAGTTTCCTGCTTCAGGTTGGTTTTTTCTGTACTGTGTTGACCTGAAGACAACACTAACAGTTTCTTTCTGCATATTTTCCTCTCTTTTCTCTATCCCTCTCTTTTGGTTCCATGCTAATGAACTACATTGCACACCTCAAGTATTGCTTTCGTGTTAGTAGGTGATATTGTAGTTCATTTGACAGACAAAGCTTGAACCATATTATAAACTCCCATATGTTCAGCAGGAAGAAGTAAATTTAGCAGTTGAATACTTGGTGGTTTTAGTCAAGATTTCAACCATATTATTACATTCCCATTCATTCAACTGGAAAAGCAAGTTTGGCAATGGAATACTTAGTGTTCATAGATTTTATCTCATGAACTTTATTTAAACATTTACATTGGAATTTTTGCATGTTTTAGTTGTAAGGTATTTTTCTGGCTGTGGTTTTCATGCAAAAGTGCATGTGCACTTAGTTTCTAACCTTTAAAAGTACCAATCACATATGGAAAGACTGAATAATTGGCATAAAAAGTGCTTTTGTGTCAACTGTCAAACGTTTCTCAGCTGCAGAAGTTCAGACTTTAGATTTAGAGAATTATTGTTGTGGAAGTTTACTCTTGATCACCATGAGTTTTTATTTTATTGTTATTATTATTATTATTATTATTTTTTATAGTCTCGAGATACCCTGGTGAGGGCTTTGAGAGCAATGAATGCTGGAGATGCTGCTGACCAGGTTATTCGGAAGGTTGATAAGATTATAAAAATTAATGATCGGGCTTCACGTGATAGTAGATTTAGCAAGGTAATTATAACGAACGGGGAAGTATTCTCGTCCCTGACTTTGTGTTGTGCTAAAACCCCAGAATGGTTTAGAAAATTGCAGTGCTCACCTCTATGTCTTACTGCATTTTTTTTTTAATGATTGTTAGGAGGATCAACTATTAAACTCATCATCATCCATGTCTGGGGACTTGAACAAGAAAAGGTCTATGCTTCAGGATGCTGAAGGCCTGATTACTGTTGATGAGATAGCTCCAAAACGGCCCTTTTATGGCCATGCTGGCAACTCTATTCTGCCAGTTAAGATGTCTGGTGACTCTTGTCAAGAGGACATCTCTACAAATGGAATCTCATCTAATGTCTCTCCATTGGGTAATGATCTGACTCCTGTGGAACAAATGATTGCCATGATTGGTGCTTTATTAGCGGAAGGAGAAAGAGGTGCTGAATCACTAGAAATTCTAATCTCAAAAATTCAGCCTGATCTGATGGCTGATATTGTAATAACCAATATGAAGCACTTACCCAAGAGTCCCCCATCTATAGCCAGCAGGATTGCCAGCTTACCAAGTGCCAATCAGAAACCTTCTTCAAGTGCATTATTGCATGCTGGAGTATCCACTTCTACAACTGTTTGTCTGCAATCTCCTGTAGTGACTTCAGAAGTTGTGCGATCTCCTCCTTCTTCGGTGGGTTTATGCACATCATCTGATTTGATCTTAGTTTCCAACTTGCCATCAGAGTTGAAACGTGATCCACGGAGGGTATACAAATTTGATTTCATGTTTCAGTTTTTTTAAATATTCTATGGAACTTTGTTATTGGTGGTTTGTGTTTACTTAACATCGAAGTATATATTCTTGTGATCATTTTCAGGATCCTCGGCGTCTTGATCCACGTCGTATCCAAGTACCTACAGGAATCCAATCATTGCCTGGGAAAGAGGACATTGTTGATTTCCAGTTGGGGTTGGACTATGCTAATGATTTGAATAGTCCTTCTTCACCTGCTGCAGAGAACATGGAAAACCATTTGGCTCCTAATACTAGATGCGATGTAGAACGTCCTGAGAGTTTGATGGCACAATCATCTGATCAAGTGATTGCTAAAGAGAATCTGGAGACTCTGGATGAAAGTGCAGAACTTGACAAAGGTCAAGAGGTTAATACAGCTTCAGATCTTGTAACTTCTCCTGCGAACTTCGTTGAGCAGGAAATTGTATCCCCACCAACGTCAGATGTAACGTTGATGGAACGGTCTAAGGCCCAGATGCTGGAATCTGATCAGCATTCTCCTGTCATCTCAAACACGTCGACCCCTGATGACTCATCTCGTGAGTTACCAGTGATTCCATCATATGTTGATTTGACAGATGAGCAAAAAATTAACGTGAGTAAAATGTCTATTGAAAGAATATTTGAATCAAGTAAAGACATACAAACAACAGGTTACAGTCAAACGCGTATGGCGTTGCTTGCACGTTTGATAGCACAGGTAAATTTTTGTTACAGCAAATCTGATCTTTTTATAGAAAGTTAGTAACTTGGGATTCACCCATTTTTTGTACAACGGGCTGGCTTTCTGAGGTTGCATATCTTTAGTAGAACTTGGAGTTTGCCTTTTCAAGTTTGTATAGTTAAAGATTATCTATTCTAACTAAAATGTTGAATTTGGTTTGTATTAGTATAAAACAGACCAAATTTATACAAGGTTTCCATTCGATCAGCTCTTTTTTTTTTGTGTAAAAAAAATGTTCTAACAAAAAAAAAAAATCTCAAATGATTTCCTATCCTCAAGATTTTAACAAAGTCATTGCTTCTTTCCTCAGCAAAATATGTATGATGTGTGCAAGTGTATCCTCTCTTTTTGTCGTTTCAATGATCTTTGACATGCTTCTACTATTAATTAATTCTACTTCTTCCTGTTTAGAAGTTAGAAAAACAAAAAAAGAAAAGAAAAAGACAGCCCAGTGCACGAGCTATCGCCTGTATCGGGTCCTAGGGAAAAGTTGGTCGGCATTTGGGTTTTATTATACTCAAACCACCCTGCATCATTTCAACCTACTCTGCATCATTGAAGTTTGTTTCCACGACTCAAAACGATGACCATCCACTATCATGGTGATAACTCTTGCTTGGAAAGCAGTCAACTTAAAGTTGTTCTCAATTTTGTAGAATGTAAATGATTCCTCAATCATTATTTCACTACAAAAAGCTATTTAGTTATTACTAGGTGGGGATTTGGAAGTCCTTCCCTTGTCAACTTGATATTTATTGAGTTCCTGTTCGTAATTCACTTACCTTGATTATGCTGGTTGTACTCAAAAGAAGACATGACAAGTTATTCTTACACACTTTCTCTGTTTTCTTTTCTTTTCTTTTTCTTTTTTTTTTTCTGAGCTTTTTTTTTTTAGAAACAGAAACTATTGTATTAATTATAAAATATTTGATGCTGGATGAGATATTACAACATCAATACAAAACCAAGTAGATTACATCATATGCAAAATTTCATTGCCCTTACATAACCACTCCCCAAAGTGGTACCCTTTTCCTAATTTTGAACTTGAGATCTAAGTTGCAAACAAAATATTGGATCTCTCCCATACAAGACTTTTTGACTTAAACCTATCTAGGAATAGTTTTGATTTTCGCTCCTCCCATAGGCTGTACCAAACTGCAAAAAGGATTATCTTCTAGCATTGTTAGAATCTTTTGCTCCTCACACTCTCTAGAATTTGGAACATGTTTTGATCATCAGGTGGGGCTCAGTCTTCATATTTACTCACCCATCCGCTCCACATCTGTTTTGTCATTCTACAATTCTGAAAAATGTGGGAGCTTGTTTCCATGCTATTCCTGCGTAATATACAAATTGATGGGTTAAGGACATAGTTTGGAAACCTCTTTTGGAGGTATTATATTGTATTTAACTTACTTAAAGTAACAAGTCACACTAAAATTTTTGCTTTCATGGGAACTTTAGCTGTCCAAATAAAATCAACCGGAACTTCTGGGTTTCTAGAGCTATTTCCATTTAGAACTCTCATGAATGATCTAACTGAAAATCTTTTACTTCCTTCTTCCTTCCAGACTGGTTTGTCCTCCCTTTCGCTGTTCCTTGGATGAGCTTCTTGAAGAAAATTAGTCATCTCACTAATTTCTTCAATCTGCCCCTCCCCAACATTCCTGCTTATGTGAAGGTTCCATCCCCAATGTGTTCTATTCTCCTCCATCATACATGTCTTAAATTCTAAAACTACCCCTTCTTTCTTCTTTGTTAATCTGAAAACATTTGGAAACTTCTTCTTTAATTCTTCTGTGCTGCACCAAACATCCCTCCAAAAGTCCACCCTATTTCCTTGTCCTACCTCCCATGTTATGTCCTCCTTAAATTTTTCATATATGCTGCATGTGTCCTCTCAAGGTGATCTGTGGCTGCTCCTCTAGTTTAATCCAGCTTCTTTCCCATAAGACTTTGATCCATGTATGCTCTTAACCACTTTTGCCCACATGTCATTTGGCCTTTCATACATATATTATAGCCATTTACCCCTCAAGGCTATGTTCCTTTTGATTAATCCTCCCACTCCTAGACCTCCTTGGTACACTTCTTTACATACCTGTTCCTATTGTACAAGATTTTGTCCTCTTCTCTCTTCTTCTTTTTTCCATAAAAAGTTTATCATGCGCTTCTCAATTATCTTAGCCACTTTCTTGGGCATCTTGAAAATTGACATATAATATGTGGGAATAGCCTCCATGATGGTCTTGATGAGTAAAAGTCTTCCCCTTCTTGATAGATAACTTTGGTTTCCATCCTACTGCCCTCCTTTTTATGGTTTGGATCGTGTTTTCCCAAAAACCAACGTTGTTTGGGTTCCCTTCAAGGGGCAGCCCTAAATATTGAATTGGCCATTCCCCTATTGTGACTTGGATCTCCTCCGCCTTCTTCTTTACCTCTCCCTGATTGGCATTAATACCTATCAGCTGACTTTTCTTCCCATTGATTTTCATTCCTGTCAAAAAGCTGAATGCATGGAGCGCTTTGATCATCTTGATGTCCTCTGTGTTGTCCATAAATATGAGCCAATCATCTGCAAATAACAGGTGTGTTATACTCACTTTATTCTTCCCTATCTTCATCCCTTCTAGTTTTCCAACTTCCTTGGCTCTTTGTAGGAACCTTGTTAATGTATCAGCCGTTAGAGTGTAAAGAAAGGGGGAAAGTGGGTCGCCTTGCCTTAATCCTTTAAAGCCATTAAACTTTTCCCTCGGTTTTCCATTTATAGAAACCGAATAGTTTACTGTCTTCAAACAAGCTAGGATCCATGTTCTCCATTTTTTCCCAAATCCTTTCTTCTTCATAACAGAATCAAGAAGTTCCACCTAACCGAGTCATAGGCTTTTGCAAAATCAACCTTTAATATGAGACCCTCTTTCCTGTTTGTCCTATACTCAATTGTTTCATTCGCGATCAAAATGGCGTTAATTATATGTCCGTTTTTTACAAATGCCATTTGATTCTCACTTATAGTCGAAGGTAGGACATGTTTGAGTCTGTTAGCAAGTATCGTTGCAACTATTTTGTACACACTTGTCGTTAAACTTATTGGCCTATAGACCTCCACTCTCATAGAATTCTTCTTCTTTGGAATGAGGCAGATATATGTCTCATTTATTCTTCTGTTTATGACAACATCCTTATAGAATTCTTTTAGGTAGCTCACCACATCCTGTTTCACCGTTTCCCTGTTCTGCTGGAAAAAAGCCATAGTAAAACCATCTGGTCCCGGCGCTTTTCCCCTATCACAGCTGAACACAGCTTCCTCAATCTCCTCTTCCACAAATTCCCTTTCCAACCCATCCCTCTCCCCTTCTGAAATCTGCTACCGGTACGGGCCATTCACTTCCCATTTCTTGTCAGAACTTTCTTTAAACAACTTTCAAAATATTGGGTGATTACGTTTTGAATATACCCTCTTTCTCCATCAAATTTCCTGAAGCATCCACCATTCTACTTATAATAGCTCTTGCTCTCCTCAAAGACAGAATCCTATGAAAGAATTTGGTATTAACATCTCCTTCTTTGGACCATTTCATTTTAGCTCTCTGTCTTGTTCTTCTTTCAATTCTGCATTCCACTTTATGTATCTCCTCTATCACCTTCTTTCTCTCCTCCAACAACTCTGTATTCTCTTCCAATTCCAGCTTCATGTCAATCTTTTTCAGGGTTTCCATGAGCTACATCTGTCAGGCATTATCTTCTGCCACCCTTCCTTTATCCCATGTTCTTATTTTCCCTTTTAAATTTTGAAGTTTCATCATGATTTTGTAGCCTTCCCATTCTCTATTTCTGTCTTCACTCCATTCTTTAATTATCATATCCTTGAAAGGACAATCTTTCTAGTTTTACCATATTTCAGTCTATTTAAGGAGCCTAAGTTACAGACTTCTGTGTTTCATGATATGAATTTCTTCTCATTGGTATACGATTGAATGAGGTCTGATGTTCTGTGAAAAGTGCTGGAGATCTTCATCTATTTTTTTAACCTTCCTACACTGCTTTGTTTCTGGGAGCAAGCATGTTTTCTTTATTCACCTTCAGACACTGATTTCTTTTCCCAGTTCCCTACATTTGGTATTATTTTATGATAAACACAAGTTCTCATTGTCTTCATGTCTGTAATAAGCTTGATAAGAAAGATGAAAGGATTCTTGTTCAGGTGAAAACGATGATGGGAAAATTCTGTTAGTCTTTTGATCAATATTTAGAGGGTTGATTGCAAATAAAAAGAAAATTACTTCATTATCCTTCTTGTTGTCATTGTGAAATAAATATCTTGACAGTCTTCATTACAATTTTGCAAGCCATGTTCTATGCTGAATTTGGAAAATGTTGAAACTTAATCTTCTATTGTCAAGTAATCATTATTATTATTTTTGAATGGAAATTATGTTTAATATTACATCTGTACAATCAATCTATAATGCCTTTTTTTTTATTAATTTCCAGAATGACACTGATGATGATACAGTTGCAATGCTCCAAAAGCATGTAATTTTGGATTGCCAACGCCAGAAGGTATGCGCATCTTGGATTATGAGACTGCTAATTTGTTTTACGCCCTAATATTTTGCATCTTGTTGCTAGCCATGTATTGAAGTTTGTATGCAGGTGGTGCCAGTCACTTAAATTTTACAATGTGAAGTTGAGATGTGTTCATTGTCTGAAATTGTGAGGCTATTACAGATCAAAATAATTAAGACTGTAGATCTAGTTTTTTAGGGGAAAATCCTAATGTATAGTGTAGGAGATTAATGTGAAGTTTTCTCTGATAATCAGAATCAATGTCAGATGATTTATGTGGTCAAGTAAGAAACCTGTGATGCTAACTAGCACAATCCATCATCAAATCATGTGGATTTAGTGCATGGAGTGGTAGCATTTATGTACTCTTTGGATATCTTCTAGTTTTATCATTATTTATTAGCAAACACTTCGGAAGGTACTTATTCTATCAATATACACTTTTGGGGGATGATTTTGACTTCAATAATTCAATTTTTGTAACATGCGGGGGGGGGGGGGGTTATCAGTCTACTCACCTCTTTTGATACAGTTAAAAAACTATGCCCTCCCCGCTCCTTATATGCAAGAAAAAAATTACCATGAAGTAGTTTAAGTGCAATCTTGTTATGTGCCATGCACTAAAACCATGAAAAAACTCCAAGTCTTTGAATAGTTATATGCACATATACATTCATATAGTGCAACTAAGGTATGAAAGAAGCATAATTCTTTATTTTTTGAAAGGTGGCCCCAAAATTTGAAAAATAGTATCACATATTGAGCATGTAACAAATTGCATGTTCAATTTGTATCCATACAGTTTTTTGTTTTAAGATTCCGATCTACCATGAAAAGTGTCTTTTGTGGTTCTTCCAATGAGTAAGTTCCTGTAAATTGTCCCAGGGGCACGACTTTGCTTGGCTAGCATTTTTCACAGCTTGTAACTCTGGGATACGTCATCTTTATGTTATCCTTTTATTTATACTTTATCTGTGTCTCCAGTCAAAAAGAACATTGTACACTAAATGTCATTATCATTCCTTTGTGAAAATGGATAAGAGGAAATGGACACTGGACGCAATTGTTTCTGTTTCTGTACCTGATTCACTTTGAGTCATCTAAGAGAAGGTATTTCCTTGTGGTTTCTCTCTCAAAGGTTTGAATGTCTGAACAATCAATAATGTGAAGTGCTGAACTTACAAGGGCTTGTGCTTTTTGAGCAGAAGTGATTTTGAATAACCTATGTTTGCATTGAGCATCTGACTGTAGAATGGTAATACATTCACTATGACTTGTGGGATGAGATTTGTTGTTGACTTAAGACTTTCTTGCTTCCTATTTCTATATGCCATTTTCAATGTGCAAATGTAGAGAAATCAAGTTTACTTCAACAACTCCTGTGATGTTGATGCACGTAGTCTAGGACCAACTTGAACTCCATGTTCATTTTACCTGGTGCAAGTTCCTTACTTGTAAAAGGTAGTGGCAATTTTTTTTTTTTTTTTTTTTCATGTCTATTTATTCTATTCGTCATTGCATATATAACCTTCATAAGAACATTGTATACATGATTATGATCATATCTGATGAATCTTTGGCATGTTGCTCTTTAACATCTGCCAATTGGTAAAATTCTTAGGATCCCTACAAAATGATTGTTTTTGTGGCATTTTCACATTAATTAGGAAGGAAAATTTTGTGAGCATTACCTAAGACTTTCTCTGCTACTATTGAGGCCTTCTTCCAAGATCCAAGTGACGAGGAAGGAAAACAGGGTGGAGCAAGTCTGCCACCAAATAATTTGTTCTTGTTGAAGGAGGTTGTTATAAATGGACAAGCCAATCTTTGGTTGGAAGTATCCCCATGAAGACTTGGGACCTTTAATAAGATGATCTGAGATGATGTCATTGGTCATTACTTAGGGGACTACTTGTTGGCCTTATATGAGAGGCTCTTTCTAACCATTTTATAATAGGCTTATTCCAAGAGCGCAAGTGGAGAGGCAGCACAACCAATTTAAAATTTTGGAAGCGGTTGACATTGGGTTGCAAGGTGTTGTTACAACCATGCTTGTAATTGGGTTATGTGCTTAGCTTAGTCATTACTTAGCTTGATTCTTGTTCTCCACGATAGTGATTTTATTGTCGTTAATAAGTTTGTACTGGTTCCAAATTATTTTTCTACCATTCAACTTGGACATATAAAGGAGAAGATAAAGGCATTATAATAAGGGCACTTGGAACATCATGATAATTATTTTGAAAAAGTTTTTGTTGTTATTGGGCCTCTCTTTAATTTGTTCAAGTTGATACTTCCTGTAGGGCCATGAGCTTGCAATGCATGTCTTATATTACTTGCACTTTGCTATGGTGTCCGCATCAGATGAAAGTTGCTCATCCACTACCCGTGTGTATGAAAAGTTTCTTTTGGCAATGGTAACTTTCTTTCTTTTCTTATTATATAGATTTAGATGATTATGTATTCAAACTATGTCCCTTCTTTCTTTTGGTTTAAACCATAATTTTCAATGCCCTTGCTGTGTAGGTAAAGTCCTTGCGGGACAAATTGCCAGCTTCTGATAAATCTCTTAGTAGGTTTCTTGGTGAAGTTCCTCTATTGACAGATTCTTCCTTGAAGCTATTAGAGGATCTTTGTTGCCATAATGGATTTGAGAAAAGTAGTAAAGATGGTCGTGAAGGTGACCGTGTCACTCAGGGCCTTGGCGCAATATGGAGCTTGATTTTGGGACGTCCACTTAATCGGAAAGCTTGTTTGGATATAGCCTTGAGGGTAATACTATTTGTCTTCCATAACATTCAAACAGTTAAAATGTCATTCGAGTTTTTTGTTGTATATTTGAATATATATATAATCATGTCATTAAATGAAGTTTAAACTCAATTCAAATTGACAAAACCTCTTTCCCAACTACATGATTTGGCTCACAAGCTGGCTTCCTTCAATGCACTCCATCAGGAACCAAGTGAATGGTTAAATTAGCTACTTCCTTTTTAATCATTTAAGTTTATTTACACTCCTCCTGATTGCCACACCTAAAGGTCTTTATTTTATGTCTTCAAACCACATTATTTCAATTATTTTTTTTCATTTACTTCTAATTGCCCCTACTCTCTCTCTCTCTCTCTCTCTCTCTCTCTCTCTCTCTCTCTCTCTCTCTCTCTCTCTCTCTCTTTTTTTTTTTTTTTCAAGTTAACTTGGGGCTACGCTTATTATTTCTCGAATATTTTCAGTTCTAGTTTTATTTTCCAATGCTCTGCTGTAATAATCCATTTCATGTTCATATTTAAATAATATTTTATACGTTAATATTTATTTCCTTTATGCCCAATGTTTTCTTCCATTGAAGTCCATTTGGCAGCCACGATGACCTTGGAATAGGGTTTAAACTAATCCTATTCCCATGTTTTGCTGCAAAAGGAAGTCGATAAAATTTAAGCATGGGCCCACTTTTTATGCTGTTATTGGAGGGCAAAATAATACCATCTAAATTAGTGGGGTTGTTTTTTTCCCAAGTTACTTTCATTTTTTTTCGTGTTATTTTTAATCATCCTACCTCTATCTTCATTTATCTTTGTCTTCAACCTTTCTCTATTCAATCTTCCTTCTTTATATTCACTTTTTCTCTATTCAATTGTACTGCTTCTTCGTCTTCTTCTTCAATCTTCCTCCTCCTATATGTGCAAAATGTGAGATATTAGTTTCACATACTGCTACTTGAATACCATAATTGTTGCTTTTGTAGCTGTAGTGAAACTATCATCGGTCATGATATTGTTGTAAAATCAGAGTTTTATTTTTTGTATTTTTTATTATTTATTTATAACAATTCCATTTTGCACCAAACACCAAATTACTTTATTTTTAATTTCCGTCTATCCAATCCAGTTCCATCATATCCTATTTTATAAAAATAGTCATGTCCTATTCTGTGTACCAAATGTGCCCGTATGACCTAGAGGTCTTGGGTTTAAATCTGGAAACAACTTCACTTTGTAGATATTGTGTAACTTGTCATGCCTTGTGTATTGGCCTTTTAGGCATATCCTTTTTTTTTTCTTTTTTTTTGTCATAAAGCATGGTTCACAAATCATGGTCTCATTCGTATAAAATTTCATTTCCCATGTAGTTGGATGAACATAAGATGCAAAAAATTAAATCAATTACAGTTACTTAAAGGTAGGGTTAAGACAACTTGCAAAAATCCTGTTATTAACTTGGTTCAGTGTCTCTAGTCTAGGATAGGAGAAACTGAATGTTCTTTTTGCAAAAGTAGCAATGTTTCTGCAATGGAAATAAAATTCCATATGAAGGAACTTATTTTTATAAATATTCATCATGAAGAACTCCAAATGTACACTCAAATTCTTGTGATACAAATTTTGGCTAACAAACCAAGTGAAAAATGAGAATTTCTTAGTGAAGTGAGGAGTATTTTGTTTTCTTTTTTCTTCGGTCAAATGATGGCAGCCCTCAATATTCCGTGAAGATCCCTATAGTTAATCCCTTTTGAAGATCATTCTCTGTGAAAATAGTTCTGGCTAGATCAATCCTTAACCTTGAATTTATTGCCCTGATTCTTCCTCTATACTAACCGATCCTTCAGATCTTTTCATCTGTATTTGTTACTTGTTTAATGCTTACATCATAACTTGATTTCATTTATATGTGATACAGCCAAGTGTATGTTCATTAGAAATAGTCTATCGATATCGATATATCATATCCCCTTTTGGGGCTGTTTAAGAAAGACTAAAGTTTGCATATTTATTGCAATATTTTATCATATTTTGTCTCAGTTACTGCATGGACACACACACAAACCTGTCAGACTGCTTGGTTGATTTTTCCCAATATTTTAAATATTAAGTAAAGTTGTCATGGGGCATGGGGCAAATCTTTGTCTCTAATCTTTTATTTTATTTTTGTTATTGATGTATTTTTCTTAATGCCAGTGTGCTGTTCATGAGAATGATGACATTCGGGCAAAAGCTATCAGGCTGGTAAGTACAGTAAATAGCACCTTTGTTTTTGGATAGCTTATTAAGACATTTTTATGATTGTTGTTGCAGCTATTGCAAATAGCTTGTGAGAAATTCTACACTAGCAAGTTTCAGTCTTCCCTTTGTAAAAGTTGACTAAAAAAAAAAAACATCATGAAGGAATTGTCTTTTGGCTGATTCACCAAAGTTTTTAGTATTGGTCTTTTGTGAAACAGGTTGCCAACAAACTCTACCCTCTTAGCTATGCAACTGAAAATATTGAGCAGTTTGCAACAAATATGCTGCTGTCAGTTGTTGATCAACTTCCAGATGTGGATACCTCACAAGCTGGGTCCTCTGAGCATGGAATCGAAGAAAATGTATGAATTCTTCGTCCCTTCTTGTGTTCTATTGAGTTTGTTCTCTCTTGAAAATTTTTACTGCTCTTAAGATTCCTTTGCCAGAGGCTTTCAGGTGCAATTGTGCAAGTTTAAGTAGCATAATTATGCCTTAAATTGAAATTCTTATAATCATAGTCTCCATCTTACATGTTTGTGGTAAAAAGTGAAAATAAAGTGTGCCAAGTTTACAATACGATTATTATCTGCTTCCTGAGAAGCTGTAGAAAGGAAACCCATCCCTCTCTTGCGCTGACTTTTGTTCTTTCTTTTTCCAATCAATCAACAAAAAGAGTTCTTTCCAATTATCAATTGGGAAATTCTAGCATGCGAGTCTACATTTACTGACTATGGTTTGATTAACTGTGTCATATAACAACTTCACCCTGCGGATTGGAGCAGCAAGTTGGTGATTATCTTTGTTTGTCTCATTAGTCTTTAACATGCCAGTAAAAATGTTTGAATTTTCAGTCTGAACAGATGCATCCTTGAGAATAAGGCGTAAACTATTTATGATTAGTACTTGATTGATTTCAAACCATTTACAGCTCTCCTATATTTGAATTCATTATTTCTTTTAAAAGACGAATTGGAATTAAAAATTTTGAGGTGACAGAGCATGCTTAACTTGTTTTTTTACGTCCAGGTGGGGTTGCAGGAAACATCTGTTAGTGGTTCTCAGAGTTCAGAGCCTGGAGCTTCTGGGAATGAATCTGTGAAAGGGATCCAGCAAGTTATGCAGAGCGCTCCAACGGTGTCACTCTCTCATGCCCAGAAATGCATGTCCTTGTTTTTTGCTCTATGTATAAAGGTCAGAATTTATTTTAACCTGTTTGGTGCCTTCTATTTTGGAATGTAGATGCTGTGTATGCTTATTCATACTTTTGGGCAATGGTGATCTCTGTCTTTCAGAAACCTACCCTTCTGCAAGTTGTCTTTGACATCTATGGACGGGCTCCAAAGACTATCAAGCAGGTCTAGTGTTATCCATCTTTCTATTAAAACACAGCGCCATGGACCTATCATTGATTTTGATGTTGAATCCTGTGCAGGCCATCCACAGGCATGTCCCAGTTCTAGTAAAAAGTCTAGGACGGTCTTATTCTGAGTTGCTGTGCATAATTTCCAATCCTCCTCAAGGAAGTGAAAATCTTCTGATGCTGGTAATATCATTTGTTTAACTTTTTTATTTTATTGTATTTTTTTTTTTTCTGATTGCTATTGGGCATGCTGAACCTTTCTATTTGCTATCCTGCTCGACTGAAGAAGATAAGGAAAGAAAAAATGGTAGAAAAAAAGATAAAATGACCACTCTTTTCTGCTTTTCTTGAAGGTGCTGCAAATATTAACTGAAGAGACGGTGCCATCTACTGATCTTATTGCCACTGTGAAACATTTATATGAAACGAAGCTAAAGGTTCTTGACTTCCTCATTGTTCTATCATTAGGATTAGAATCTTAGTGTGCTTTCTTGATGATTCTGGTTCTTACAGTGACTATTATTTTCCTTGTAGGATGCTGCTGTTCTTATTCCAGTTCTTTCTTTGCTTTCCAAGGATGAGGTTCTTTCTTCACACTACCCTATTGTAGTTAATTATGCATCTAGTTCCCTTTTTTATGGTCTATTATATGGTCCTGCTACCTTCAAATGATAATATCATTTGATCTTTATTGTACAAATGGCACATTTACAAAGAATCTGGACCCTGGACTATGAAATCAGTGAATCACTTGAGGCAAAACCACACCATGACTAATATAAACTTCCAGAGTGCTGTGTGATTTTATCCATAGATCTGTGGATGCTTTCTGTTTTGGGCTCATGGACTGGGACTAGGTTGCTAGAACTATATGTTAATTCTCGTTCTCCCTAAGATTAAATTATTCTTATCCTGATGTTTCAGAAAAAGAACTTCTTGTCGGTCAGGGTCATTTATATTAGCTCAAACTTCTACTTTTCCTCTGCAAGCCCTATGCTGGCTCAGGGTTGCACATCCTATCTTTGTTTTGGAGCCATTTGATTTTCTCTTGTATGTTCATAATTTAAAGGGGAAGTAATGGAGTATTTGCTGGACAGCGTGACTTTTCTTGTCTGATATTTTCTGGTGGACCATAAGTTTTGAAGAGTTTTGGCTCTTTTGGTCAAAAAGAACTTCATTTGAGCCAAGAGATCACCTCAGCAAGGACCTGGAAACCTGAATTCTGATTGTTGGCTATCAATCTTTATGTTTTACTCAATCTATTTTTCCATCTTTTTCAAATCTAGATGGAACGGCAAGTGAAAGCAGTTTTCTGGAAATGCAGTTCAGGGAGAGGGAATGATTCTTTGTATATAAGTTGGGCAACATTGAAATCCCCTGAGAGAGAGGTTTAAGAAAAGAAACTGTATTATTATACATGTGTGAGAAGAAATAATACAAAGATAAATCTTATCTATCCCTAAGGATAGATAAGATTCAACTAGCAGCTTTAAAGCGGCACTTGTGATAATATTGGTAACATTCTTTGGTGGACCTTCATTATAATTTAGGGAAAACCATGAGTAAGTATTTGTTTCTTTTTTCTCTATCTCTATAACACATAATTAGTTCTCAAAAGGAAATGGTAATCCTCAATTTTGAAACTCTCTGGATAATGAAGAAAATGACTGCTGCTTTTGCTGTTGGTACTTGTAACCTAGAATGCCTCCTTTTCTTTTTTTCTTTGTTTTTTTTTTGTGCGCTTTTCATGGCTTCTTATTTATTTAAGTTGAGTAAGCTACTTGATAAGGTTTATGTTGAGCTGCATTCTTCTTCTTCGTCCTCTTTCTTTTTCTTTTTCTTATCTGTGTGTGTGTGTAGCATATCCTTCATGTTGACTTGTAAAAACTGGAATCTTCATTGCCTGCAGGTTTTGCCCATCTTTGCTCGACTTGTTGGCCTGCCACTGGAGAAGTTCCAGAATGCACTGGCCAGAATACTTCAGGTATGGACTTCATTCCCTACTTGGTATATAGAACTTACTTTCGTTTCAAATGGCTGTCTTCACAACTTCAGTTATGTGGTCCACTTTTTCTGAGAATTTTCATTTACATGTCAGGGTTCCGCCCACACAGGACCAGCATTGACACCAACTGAAGTACTAATTGCAATCCATGACATAAATCCTGAGAAAGATGGAATTCCGCTTAAGAAGGCATGTTACTTTCTTTTTTTATGATTGGAATATGATAAGTCCTAGAGCACTTAGGTCGTGGTAATCCATATAAAACATCTTGCATCATTATAGCTAGATAATGGATGAGACACCATGGTTAGGCCTGCTTACTTCAATCCAAATGGATATTGGATATTTTTTACATGCAAAAGCTTGAGCAATGGCGGAGCATCATTCATAAACATCATGCATGCCATTTTACATTGCAGTTGATAATAAAAAATTGAACCGTTTTCAGAAGAAAGACATTTTTTTTTCTATTAGTTGGGCTTTTATTCTTGTTCAGCTTTGCATCTACTCAGTGCGAAATAAATCCATGGGTCATCCATGCAAAAATTGTTAATTGTGAGCTTGCCAACAATTTACTGCTCTTTCTGTTTACGTGAGAGCATTCTTATGAATATAAGCTTGCAAGTTGAGTGATTTGATATAATTGAAACCTCATCTGGCTCCAGATAACAGATGCTTGCTCAGCTTGTTTTGAGCAACGGACAGTGTTCACACAGCAGGTCTTGGCAAAGGCTCTGAACCATCTGGTATGTGACATGGTGCCATTTTGTGAATATATGTTGCTGGTATAGAGTGTAGTATTTTAATCATTCTGTTCATAGTCTAACCATTTGATTTACAGGTCGATCAAACTCCTCTTCCATTACTCTTTATGAGAACAGTAATCCAAGCCATTGATGCTTTTCCCTCTCTGGTAACTTCATCACTCAAATTGGACTAACACTTGTTAGCTTTTATGATCCTATATCTATACAATTACAGTTGGTTTTCCTTAATTAACTTCATCATAATTTGGGCTTACAATTTCTACTCATTCCAATACATAGAAGATATCACAAGATGGTTGCTCGTTGCATAACACTAGTAATTGGGTTCTTGTGAGTTGTGGCTATGGTTCAGACCTTGAATGCTGTGCTAGTCTTTAACCTTTACATATATTGTAGTATCTACTTAATATTGAAATCATGTTGCCGCTCTTATGTTGGGCGTTTCTTGAAGAAAACTGGAAATTAATGTTGCATACGGCATGTTACTTCATGTAGTAACAATTTCTATCTTCCTTTATCATCTGCAAACAATCTGGCTGAAGTTTCTACGGAACTGAAGAAGCATGGAGAATTGAGCCATGATGTATGTTTCTGTATCTGATGGAAATTGTAGATTGTACAGTTTGAGAATATGACCAGCAGAGTGTGAAAGTTAGAATGTAGAATTTGCTTCCTTGCTGATCCATGCTTGATGAATCAACTACTGCCAATATGGTTCTTAAAAAGTGAGGAAGATTTTCTATTCAGGGTCATGCCTTAAATTATGTCAAGCATGCTGTTTTGCTTCTTGCCAATTGACTAATTCCTTGGGTGGTATCACCTAAGGATAACCAAATCAGTGAAGGAAAAGCCAAATATATTTTATCATCAAAGTTGCAACTGCATTCATAGTCAAAATCTGCTGTGATTGAAAATCATGCAAATCTGTAGATGTTATCATACCTGCCTCATGCAACAGACAATCTTAGGTAATAATGACCTGCCTCAAGATATTCTCGCTATTACCTCTCAACTTGGTTGGAAGTCTTGTGCTTTGGTGTTGTGGACTGGAGGCCTTTTTCTAGGGTCACTTAAGATCATAAGCCAGTCATCCTTGATTCAACTGAAGAAGTTAAATAGGGACTGGCACTATTCTGTTACGAGAACATGTGGCTATCACATAGGGAGTTTCAGAGACAAGTGGAGTTATGGTGGCAGGGGGCAGATGCATATATGGTTGGGAAGGACATAGGTTTATGATTAAACTTAAAAAGTTGAAAGAACAAATCAAGATGTGGGACAAGGAAACTTTTGGTGTCTTTTAGCAAAGAAAAAGGAGTTGGAAGAAATGATTTCGACTTTTGATATCATGGAAGGAAGGGCTCTACGGTCCAAGAAGCTGTGAGCCTTAAGGAAAATGTATAAGGTGAACTTGGTGGAGATGTGCTTACGAGAGGATAGAATGATCATGCAAAAGGCAAAGATAAATTGGCTTCAAGAGTATGATGCTTGTGCAATATTCTTCAATGGGTTGTTGAATAAAAGAAGGAATAGGAGCATTCTGTTGAAAGATGTGTTGGACGATGGCAGTTCAGTTGAATCTAAAGATGTTGGAGAGGAAATTGTATTTGAGCATGTCGTTAAACCTTTGAGGAAGAAGCAAGTGCAGTTGTTTTCAGCTGCATGGGATTGAAAGCCCCTGATCTTGACTATTTTACATTTGCATTTTTTCAGGAGTGTTGGGAAGTGGTAAAAGGTGATTTGATGAGAGTCATCTGCAAATTTTATGAAAATGAGTTGGTTAACATATAGACAAATGACACACATATTTACCTTGTACCAAAAACAGAACAACTCGTGGATTTTAAAACTTTCAAGCTTATAAGAATAATCTCAAAAGGGCTAGCTTTGAAATTGAAAACAGTTCATAAAATTTTAGAACCTTTTCAGTTCGCATTTGTAGCTCAATAGACTATAGATGCAGTACTTATTGCAAACGAACCATTGATGATTTCAAAGTTAGAGGGAAGAAACACTGAAGATTGATTTTGCAGAAGCTTGTAGTTCAATAGAGTTAGATTTCATGGATTATGTGCCAAGGCAAAAAGGTTTTGGAACAAGATGGTGGTTCTGGATTAAAGGTTGTATGTTATCACCTGCGCCATAGCCATCAATGGAAGGCCAAAGAAAAATTTTGATGTAGTAAAGTGCCCAGACAAGGAGATTCTCTTTTTCTATTTCTTTTCACAATGGTGCCAGATGGTAATGAGTACGATGATGCATCTAGCATGTATTTTGGTGAATGATTTTTGAGTGGGAAGGATATGATTCGCATCTCACATCTACAGTACACAGATGGTTCACCTTGTTCTCTTTGGAGGCCGAGGAAGAAATGTTCATGATGTTGTGGGTATTCTCCATTCTTTCTTTAAATTTCTAGTTAAATGTTAATTTTTCCGATGGCCAATTAGTGGGGATTAATTTACCAATGGATGTTGATTATAGCCTTGCAGATATGACTAGATGCTTATTAGGGGCATGACCCATGAGGTATTCTGGTCTTCTCTTCCTTTGAGTGGAAATCTGCGAAAGGCAGTATTTTGGGATCTGGTGCTCGCTAAGATTTTAAAGAAGCTGGATTTTCGGAAGAAGGCCTTCCATCTAAAGATGGAAGGCTAGAATTAGTTTGCTTTGTTAATGTTGATGGCTACTTACCACATGTCAACTTGATGGGATTCCCTCTACCGTGGCATTCGGAATCCAGAAGGAGATTAAGAAGGGTTTTTAGATTGGGAAAAGAAGGATTGTACACTTACGTGAGAGATTGTGCATAGGCCAATGGAGATGGGGGGTTTTGGCATTGTAAATATTTAAAAGAGAAATGTAGCAAATATTGTTGCAAAAGGATTTTGAGGTTCTTTCAGGATGAAAGGGCATTGAGGATTCAAAGTATCTCAACTAGACATGGGAAGTAGAAGTTGGAGGGGTGGGGTTAAATCGTCCCATAATAGTTCATGGAAATTTATTTAATCACTTTTCTGCAAGTTGTTCCCCATTTTGAGCTTAACGAGCTCAGTGGTACCACTATCCGGTTTTGGGAGGATAAGTGGTTAGATAATCTGAAACTAATGGAGTCTTCCCTACATATTTATCATTTATCTAGCCTCCACGACAGTCCTATTTCATCTTTTCTTCACAAGAATTTCCCTCCCATGCCCCTCACATGGAACCTACATTTCCCAAGGGCTCTTACAGATTGTCATTTGCAAGAGATTAATATCTGTTTAGCTGCACTAGATTCATTTTCATTATCATCTTCTTAGGATAGATTAATATGTTGCTTACGACATCTCCAACCCTCACACTATTTTGAAGTTACTTCAACACCAAACAATAACTTCTTCTTCAATTTATTTATTTCATTTTTCCCTTCAAAAGGAATATTCTTGAAATATTCCTTTTTTATCTCTTTCTTTATATTCCAATTTACTTTTTTCTTTAAAATATATTTTTCATACATAAATTATATTTTATATATTTACTTAATATTATATTTAATTATTAATTAATAAATAATTATTAATTATACACTACAAAATTTTTAAATAATTAATTAATAATGCAATAAATAATTAAAAATATTAAATTATTAATTACTTGTTAATTAATTAGTAATAGCAAAATTAAAAATTAAAAAAGATAATATAAAATAATAAATAAAAATAATTGAAAAAATTTTAAATAATTAAAATTTTGATTGCCCCCGAGGGCGGTGACGTAGTGGTCAAGTCGAGTCTGTGCTCCCAAAGTGTCACGGGTTTGAGTCTTGCCCCCGCCATTTGCTCATGTTATCTCCCAGGTCTTGGTCTTGGGGCGGACGAGGGTAGCCCCGTGGTGGATTAGTTGGGCCAATAATAAAAATAGTAAAAACGTGCAATATTTAAAATAAATAATTAAATATAATTATAATTTTCTTTAATTATAATTATAAAAAAAATGAAAATCAGTATCATCTTGGTGCTGGTGAACAATGTTGCACCATAGATGATGATGGATTTGGCATAGGGTTGGTCTTCAACCTTGTGCCAAAACCTCCAAACCATTGTTATTTTGTTGTCATTTTGGCAGTGGTTGGGGATGGCCTTAGACTCATCAAAAGTTTTTATTTATAAATCTTTTTTGGCCTTTTTCCTCTATCTAACCAAATTCCATCATTCCCTTATCATACGCATATTTTCCCATCAGGTGTCTCCCATCAAGTGTCTCCCCATCTAAAAGTAAAGTTATTTGTGTCGATTTTAGCACACAAAAGGACTATTATGTTAGAGATGTCGAGAAGTTGTCCAATACGTGCCTTTTTTCTCATTGTTGCATCTTGTGTCTTCTAGTAGATTGGCTTGAGCATATTTTCTTTTTGTCTGTTCGCAAGGAAAATGTTAATCATTATCAGTCGTACTGCTTCTCTTTACTTATATAATATCATTATCGGTTTCTTTTTTTTAAAAAAAAATTATCAGTCGTACTGCTGTGGATGGTATAACATTAGCTCATATTCCTTCACTTTCAAATGAGGAAAAAGAGTTGGGTATTTTGCTTTTTATCGCTACTCTTTAATTGGAGGAGCATGTTATGAGATGATATGAAGTTGACTGCTGGCTAGCTAAAGGCTTTTGAATAACAGATTGGATATGTCATTGGTTAGGTGTATTTGAGTTATTAAATTGTGCTAGGAAATGTTCTTGGTAGAGGGTATAAGTTTATGCACTCATAATATGTTACTACTGGTAACTACTGTGGTTTACACTTTTTACTGATTCAATTTAATATAATTTTTGTTTCTCAAAAAAAAAAAAAAAGAAAAGAAAAAATTTGTCTTGGTTGGCATCATATGGAGAGAAAAGTTCTTTCCAAATTGCTGTGTGTTTTTAGATATTTATGGAAGGAAAAGGCTGGAACTGTTTTCTGACATGTCTTTTTCATTGGCCAGGTGGATTTTGTAATGGAGATTCTGTCCAAACTAGTGAGCAAGCAGGTACCCAAATGGTCTTTGTAATTATACAAATCCATGTCTGTAATGAAATGTTTTTGGTTTTGTTGACTGCTATCTACTGAAAATGAATTTATGTTAATTATTCGAATTTCAGATATGGAAGATGCCAAAATTGTGGGTCGGATTCCTGAAATGTGCATCTCAGACTCAACCGCACTCTTTTCATGTCCTATTGCAGGTACTTCAGGATCTCTCCATCTCTAATGCCTTTGGTGGCCTTTAACAAATACTCTATTTGTTTTGTCCATTCTTTCTTGCAGCTACCTCCTTCACAGCTTGAAAGTGCTTTAAATAAGTACTCCAGTCTCAGAGGTCCCCTTGCTGTGCATGCCGGCCAACCAAGCATAAGATCTTCATTACCGAGGTTGAATTGATTTTCTGCGTTCATAATCCTTCCAATTCCCCATTAAATTCTGGATGATAGAATTACCCCCGGGTAATAGATTTTGCATTTGTTATTACAGATGTTATTTTCAGAAGACTACCTTTTGGCATTCTAAAATGTTGTGCAAAGGCAATTATCTCCTTGGTTTCTAATCAGAACTGGTGAAGTTCAGAAAGGAACACATTCAGAAGTTACATATCCCTCTTGGGATTTTCTGTCCCTCATATTTGGAAAATATGACTTCTAGCATTTCATAAGCACTGCTATACATTAGAATTATAACTTTAATACGTATGTCATAAAGTAGATAGCAGTGTATTTCTGCTTTATGGCTGTAGAGAGTGCTGGCATGTTGGATGCTACGCTGTTCTCAAAAAGTTAATCCAGTGTCATCCATGTTGTTTGACATCTTGCCCCCCATTATAACATGAAAGTAATTATATCCAGTTTGGTGTTTCTACTGGAAATTGCATTTTTAAAGTACTATGTTCTTTTTTGTTTTTGGTTATAAAGTAGCTTATCTCTTCAAAGAGAGTACTGGGTGAAATTCCTATTTTGATATCAGGGTTCAAGTTGGGTGTTATTGATCTTAAGATGGATTAGTCGGTCAGCACAAAGATCTTTTACAATTGTAATTTTTCACTTTTCCATTTAATCTTGGACAATCCCCACCAAACACGTCAGCATGATAATGCATATGAACTTCGGCAGTTTTATTTACAAGTTCTCAACATTTAGAACTAATGCCACTGTAGCAACTTGATTGAGAATTTTGTTAGCTAATCAAAATGTGCATAAACAGGTCTTCACTGGTGGTTTTGGGTCTTGCCAGTGAATCGCAGACGCAGCGGTCTTTTCTTCCGCCTGCTTTGCATGCGTCAGACACTAGTTCTTCAGTTCATGGTGCTACTCCATCTTGAAAACTTGGTCATTAAGGACATCAAGGCAGAAACACCCCAAATAATGCCTGCGGCCTATGGACGAATTGGCAAGTGGGAATGGAATTGTTTGCATAGAGAACATATTGGATGGATTGACCACCAGCCAGTTGCTTGAGCAAAGGACCTAGATTTCTGGGAATAGAGTGAATTCAGACTCGAGATGAAATATAGGCGACAAATGGTTGTCCAAGTTGGGAGACCCTTTTACTGTCAGGCCCAGGAGTAATCGTTTTGAGAAAGCATGTTTAGGAGCTTCAGTGTGGAGAGCTGGGGCTGGAGAAATTCAGGGATGTATCATATAGCTTTGTATCTCATTTTTTTTTTGCAGTTTTGTGTTCCTGTTGTATGTTCTCATATTTGATGTTCTTTTACTGGCCCAATCTGGGGCATGTTTAATAAGAACATGTTTTTTCTGGCTGGGTCCCGTAATTTTCCTCTCTCGCCATTTGCAAATGTGGTTGGCATTTTGTAGCGAAATTTCAGTCAGCTTAGCCAGAGGACCTGACATGAGCCGTTGTTTTTTATATATTTTTATATATTTTTTTTTATTTTAAACTCTGGCTGTTGATTTCTGTCTGATTACTGATGGGATACGCATCTCAGAAAGGGGGCAATTGGTAAGGCTCCTGTCTTTCAAATCATTAAAACTCGTTAGTTTGTTCAACCGTTTAAAGCTTCTCCCAAGAGGAAATTGTGTAGCAGAACTACCAACGTTAGGGGCAGAATGGAAACATGGGAGAGAACTGTGCATACGCTTCTTGACTTGTAAACAAAAACAAATGCAGAAAAAAACATGGAACTAGACAGCATCTGAAACCTTCCTTGGGGACAGCAATTTGTAGGGTTACTTCTCCCGTGCCCGAGAGGCCATTTGCAATCCAATCTTTGGGTGTGAAACTGAGGGGTTCCAATTGGTAACTGCAAGTGTGTGCATTCTAAAATGCACAACTAGAAGCCCCTTTATCACACAAGTAAGCATTAACTCAAAAACAGATGTACTCACATTGACAAAAAGGAATAATGAATTGGCTCTAGGAGCTGCCTCCTGTTTTTAGTTACCGATACAATGGCAAGATATTGATACAAATCACACAGACAGACGGCTGAGACAAACACCATCCATTTGGGGGTCCCAAGAAATTTCCAACAACTTGCAAGCACAAGATCAACTCTACAGAAAAGAATGCTCCTTCCCCGCTTCAGAAAAAATGCTGAATAGAAGACCAAAAATTCTTCTCTCTTAAGATTTCAACCATAAACATTCAGTGTTGCTGGCCAAATTGCTGTGAAATGCGGGTGCTACTCCAGTTGGGGATGGCAAGCAAATGAACGGTTGGTCATTTCTTGAGATTCAAAAGTGACCATAATCACTAATTCCACACCCAAGAACTGCCGAAAAAATGCACAAGCATATAAATTTTATTAAACTTCTGCTCAAATTAAAGGGCTTTCAACTCTTCTTATGAAGCAAAAACAGTGCCTTCAACGATTTAAATGTAATTGATAGCAATAAATTCTTATTTTCAAATGCCTGAAACAGATTGCCATCAAGATTACACGTTATGATCTGCCCAGACATTCAAGTTCATCTCCAGCAGTCCCAGTAACACAGGCCACTTAAAGAATATATATCTCACCCCTACATAACAACAATTTTACAAGTCTTTGGCCTAAAAGAATAAAACCCACTTTCTATACTAGTAAAACCATTCAGACAGGACTAACCTCCAGCTAACATCTCAGACTTCTTCAAATTTTCTGAAAAGGGTAACTAAATGAAAAGAATTAGAAAAAATAAACTAACCTGTTTTGAGTTCTCACAATTGTAGTTCACTACTTAACAGGGACGACAAGATCTAGATTCTTCTGAAGTAACCAACCCCTGGGATACACAAGATTATGTGCATCCAAATGAAGATGCCAATTCATTACTGTTGAACAACCAGGAGCTATGCCTTGCATTTGACCTTCATCTTCAACCAACTGCTCTATGAATGTAGTCTCCTGCAAAATACAATGCAGTATACAGCTGAAAACATAAATCTCATTTTTTTGGGACAGAAAGAAATCAAAATAATTATCCACAGAAGAGAATCTGGAAGAGTCCATATCAAACATTGTTAAATGCCTACCTGAAAACCTTCCTTTACTGTGTCTAGTTGCCGTATGGGATTTGAAGTTGGGCGGTGCCATCTCTTAGCATCCCAAATGATGGTACTGTTAAATGCAAATCCTGACATATCAACATGAAATCTACGAAGTCTTTTACTCTTTTCATTGGTGTGCCATCCAATTACTCGACTTCCGTTGCACACTGGACCTTCCAATATTGCCTTATTCTTGTTTGCAGCAAGCATAGCAACAGGCCAAGTGCCAAATCGGCTGGAAATTACAGCAAGACCAATGTCAATGACCAAGAAAGAATAAACTAGAAGGCAAGCAAGGAAAGAAGAACAAAGAGCTTATTTTAATCTGTTCTTTCAAGTATCGGATGCCCTCGTCTAAAGCAAGAATTTGAGAGAAGGAAGGGATTCCATAACTTCCTCCAAACTCAAGAGAATGAAAGAGGAAAGAAAATTGTAGTTCCAAAATATGAACTATAACCTTTCCTTCATTAGTTTTAAAAAAGTATGGTGAACATACAAACTATAAGTTATGCATTCATTTGTCAAGTCAAGTAACTAAGATAAACTGCCTCCATTTATATAAAAGCCCATGTCAATGGTAATGGCTGATGAGGACCTTCTTAATATTAAAAAAAAAAAAAAAAGAAAAAAGGAAAAGCATTGGGATCATTATGGTTTTTAGTCAAGCGTCTTAACCAACCGACATAAAACCAAGGGTTAACCAGGTGGTTAACAAGAAGTTTGCCGTTGCAACCGAAACACATCGATGGTACTACAAGATCATACACTGCAACAATATTTGGCAAGAATGGTCCCATGTTTGTAAAGGCCATACTAGTCCTTTTCCATGCTATGTTCTTGCATGACAACCGCCATCAATTGAAAATTACAAAATCATAGAGGATCCTTGTCGCCCCACTGCATCCCATATCAACAAACGTGAAGATTTACACATGTAGCTTGCATCAGATAGACATATGATAAAACCAGTAAAATAGCCATCACACTGTGACATGAAGAGAACCTTAGATCATTAAAGTGACGATGCTCTACTTCAAATACTGAATGTTCACCGGCTTGAAGATTGATTTTCAGGCCATAATCTAGACCAATCACAACCCTTTTTCTATACTTCCCCTTTTCCAATTCCATTTCTGCATTTCCATGCACACAAGATCAGCTGCTACTCTTTCATTGATTTTTCTGTGTCTCTGCTTCTTTGTTTTCCACTGGTTTACCCCTTTGACATTGAAATATCTAGGTTTTATCCTGTTGAATACATAGCACTTTAGTCTGGAGAATAACAGTTGGTTCCAGACTTTCTAACACCCACAACCAACCCATAGCCCACTTCAATGACACAAACACTAATCGTGTGCATTTTCATTGATTTTTCCTTAGAGCTCTAATTGGTAGAAAACCTGATGAGATCACTAACTGCATAAACACTTAGTAATGACTCGTGGAATGAAACTGCCAATAACATTGTGTGGAACCTAGAAAACTTCAACATTTCACATCTAAGTCCCTTTACAACTACCTTACGCTTGCTACCCAGCCACCCCCTTTCCCATTTTCCTCTCATACTTGAAATGCACTCCATTTTGGATGAATTCTGATTCACTAAAGGTTCAATACTTACAGACATGCACCAGTGGAGCTTCCCATCAACCATATCTCCCCATAGATGCTCTTTATGTGTTATGGATGGCGAATCAGTTTATAATATTTTTGCTCATTGTCAGTATCCAAATTGTTTTTGGGGCAGGTGGGTGAATTTTACTAGTCGCAAATTTGGGGTCCCCTATGATGTTGAGAGCTGCTTGACTTTATGCCATGTATCTTCCCTCTCCAAGGAGAGCCATATTGCTCATATTGCTTTTCTTGCTACAATGTGGAAAATATGGCGAGAATGCAATAATGATGTCTTTCAATACTACAGCTCATACGACATCCTCATCATGGAAGGACATTATGCTTATTTATTGTCCTTCGCTCTTTGCAACTCCTTTAAATCTGAGTTTCACTTAAATTTAAGGTTGTCCTTGGTAGTGATTGAAGATCCTCTCTATCACATCGCTCTCCATGGAAGTTTCTCTCGTCTTTAGCACCTCAATTGGAGCCACATTTGGAGCTAAAATTCAAGGAACATAAGCTGGCTAAGGAATTCCCACAATTTTATGTGCTCACCCAAATTCCTCATCAATCAGCTAGTTCCTTTTTTCATTCTCCTCACAATCGGGTTCCTGTATCAATCAAGTATTAGAATCTCCATTTATGTAGAGCTTTAAAAGATTATGAGCCTTTAGATGTCGGGCCTCTTCTAGCTTCGGTTTCCCTCGTCAATATTTCTTGAGTCCATGAATATCATTGATGGACAGTAAAATCATCAAAAGTGTTTTCACTTAAGTCTCTAGAGTCCTTTCTTGTGAGACCAACTTCGAGACCTAGCTTTCCCATTATTGCTTGCCTAGGGTAGGCAGTAGGCTTGTATTTAATCTAAAGGTTTTTTTTTATTATTTTTTTTTGAAAAGGAACTAGATATTAGATTACTTAATAAAGAGTATATCCAGATGAGATATCTGGAAATGGGCATTGTTCAATAAAATTTGAATTGAAGCAATAGGTCACAGAAAAGATTGGCCAATTGGTGCATCTCTCCTAGTCGGTGTGCACAATGCTTTCAAAACAATGATTATTTGGATCAATTTTTTTTTCCCCATATTCACTGCTGAGGAGGTTATAGACCAGATGGTATACTTTCTTAAGTCTTTAATTTAGATGCCTTCAAAGCTTTCAAAATTTCTTATAGTTGAATAGATCACCAATCCTGTCCCTTGAAGAAAAAAGGGCTTCCCATTTCGCCTTCTTCACCACAATTTGGGCTCTATGGCTAGAAAGGAATATGAGACTTTTCCATGATATTCATAAAACTGAAATCCGGCTCTTGAAGGAGATTAAATTATCGGCACATCTTTGGATATATATGTCACCTCTAACAAACGGTTTTTCGATCTTTGATTGGATGCTAGGATGAGATTGTTGCATGTATGAGGGTCATAGGTTTTAGTAGCAAGGTATGATCGTTCTCATGTTTATGGAACTGATTCACCTTTTGTGAATCTGCATACTCCATTTTGATATATAATGAAATTATTTCTTCTTTCCTCTCAAAAGATTAAATTTGAGTTTCACTTTATCAGATTAGCTTCTAGATGGAGTAGTTGTATGGTGGTGAGAAGGAACTAGCTGCTGCTGTCTAGGGCATGTTGGTTGCGTCATTTTTTTGGCTTGTTTTAATCATCTCTGGTGATATGTGTGTGGCTGTACACGTTCTGTTTACTAATAAAATTTCTTTTCTGATTCCTTTCAAATAAATAAATAAATATATACATAAAAATAAATTCACTTGTTCCTGGTACATAAGAATGTTACTTCACATATTTGTGCAACTTTTAAGATATATGTTATTTTTCAAGGTAAACGTAAAACTAAAAGTACAAAGGTTCAATTGTTAGTTTTAAGTGCTCTAGTTTAAATTTAGTTCAATGGATTAACAATATTTAATATTCCATTTTGCAATGAATTTTTTGGCAGGTCAGGCTAAAAAGGATTCTAGTTTTATCTTGCTGTCTGACATAAGACCACTAATTTCAGGAAGCAATCTGCACAGTGGATTTTAGAGTATTTGTTTCGTAAATCTTAATGAGCTGTTGAACTAATAATAATTTTGTAATCTCTGTATATGTGGTGATTGGAAACATTACTGGTATAAGAAACAGTCTGCAAGCTACAAGCAAAGCAAATCAGAAATCTTGAACATTAATTGCTTCACAACCCAATTGGTCATTAATGTACCTTATGGAGACACATGCAAGAAGTGATTTAAGATTACTTAATAGTTTCACATCACTTTTCAGCCTTTGAGCTGTTTCATTTCTTTAAGAATTCTGATTTGCATGATTTCTGATGATAGTGAATGCACAGAAATTTTCTAGTTTATTTATTGATTCCCAATCAACTCCATTGTATAAAGATTTTGAGTGATAGATGACCTTGGTTGCCGGAGAAATGCTAAATGATCAAACAAAAGCATTTGTATGATAAAAGAACCAGGATAGAAGCCACAGTGATCGAGGAAATAAAAAAGTAAACCAATATGAATAATTCACCAAAAGAGATGTCCTCGGGACAAAAGATACTACAAGAGAATAAAACTGCAGTTGGCCTGTTCAAGTTAAGAGTCATAGGTCATCATGTACGCTAAATTATCAAGGTTTAAGCATTCCTTGGACAAAATATCATGTTACATGGTAGGCCAAGGAAATTTCTTCTTACTAAGGTCCAATCCTTGTGTTAACCTTTGAAGGGGCATTTAGAGGCCAAATGAAAAGTACAAAGACGTTTAAATTGTAATTAAGCAACTGGATGAGGCGAGCAAGAGTTCCAATTTTCACTGAATGATAATTCTGTTGATGACAATTAAAACATGTTGAGCAAAAATAATAGTAACAAAACGGCAAACGTCTAATAAAAATAATAATAATAAAGGAAATACCTTATTTCTCTCAAATTCTCAAAAAGCTCAAAGGAATAGACGTTGTCATCATCTGCAAAGTATACAATGCCATCCAATTTATGGTGTTCAATATGCTCAAGAGCAGTGTTTCTCTGGTGGACTCCTCTGTCCTTTATGTTCGTAGAATTCTTAGCACATACAAGATGCCTATACATGACACCTGTTTTCCTTAAAATCTCCGATGTCTCCATTGATGCTGGACTCATCTCCACCACGATCCACAAAAGTGGCGGTGGAACAAGCTTGAGCACATGAGCCAGACGATTTAGAAAGTATGCCTGCAGTGGCCGATTAAAAGTCGGAGTAATTACTATCAATTGCTTCCGAGCAATGAAATCAAATCTATTCTCCACCTCAAGATTCGCATCAACAACTCCTAAGTTAACCTTCTCCACAACAAATTTCTCTTGTCTAAAAGCATCACTTACGTCATGCTGTACATTAACTGGAGAGGCTTTGATCTCGAATGAGAAATCGTGATGTTTAAGGTCCTCCAAATTTCCAAATGGCGTTAAACCTACCAAGAAACCAAGCACGAAACAAAGCAAGAACCTATACAACGTTCTCCTCCAAGTCTGAGTACCTTTTCGCGAGTATCTCTGCAAGAACACTCCAGCTAGAAATCTTCGCAATCCGACATCAATTGCTCCGAAAGGCTGCGACGTCGATGAGTAACTCCCGCTATGTAAAAGCTTATGAGACGAAGATGAAACGGAAAACAGACTTCCTCCATTTTGCACGGATCGACCGTGATAAGCAGGCGAAAGCGTTCGCCTGATTGACGCCATGACTCGTGAATCCAATCAAAGTGTACAAAGCCTACTCCTCCTCCAAACCATGCATGATTCGATTCCGCTCAGATCGCGCGAGTCTAGCAAGATTCAATCAAATGATCAACAGGCAGATATCGAACCGCTTATGAAATCAACCCTAAAACAAGATCAAACGAAAAATCTCGTAACATTCGAACAAGCAGATCAAACAAGAAGGTCTCAAGGCCGAAACTTGGAGAATGCTGCGGAATTGCAACTCTCTAATCACCCGAATCAGGCCTATTCTTCCACCAATTCCGCAGCTGCTGCTTCTGCTGATTTCTTGCAGCGTTCTTCTTTCTGTACGTCTTCGCAAAATCTTGGGCGCAGAAAGGCGGCGAAGATCCAGGCGCTGTTTTTTTTTTTTTTTTTCAAATAAATTTTCAGTCGAATAGCAGCTAGCTACGAGCCTACAAAAGGCAATTTTACAGCCGAGTTCCAGTGTTCCAATCACGTTATACTGATAGCAACCCCAAGCCCCCCTCGGCAAATGAGATTGTGGCCTTCGGCCTTCGCGCCTCAGATTAGGAAATCTGTGTGGGTGAAATTAAGATTGTAATACGTGGCTCCTCAACAAGCCGTTGGACATCAACTCTTTCCTGTGGCTGAAAGACAGAGGATCATGGCCGCCATTATGTCCCTCTTATGCGCTAACTGGGGGCATTTTCATCTGTTTCGTGGCAGACGACTCGGTGGGTGTCCCAAGGTTCTTTTAGCGTCGTCGTCTTACTGGACCGACCGATTGATGGCGGAATCCCATCGAACAAAGATGGCAAAAACCGTTATGACGGGAACCGGTTATGTTGCGGATATTAAACGAATAATAATAATTTGTTCAAGCTTTATAATTATAATACCTCATTGCCCTTTTATAATATGAACATCAATGGAGCTTAAATCTTCAAGGAAGGCATTGCTGATCCTCCTCTTTTCACTAGGCTATCATTCTCACTGTATGAAGCTCAATCTCTTCCATTGAAGAACCATCAATATATATAGATGCGATGTCACAAGAAGCTACCTGAAGAACAACTATTTCTTTAAACGTAAGAGCAAGATTTCCTGATTTACATTTGAATTTAAAGCTGAAGTGATCATGGGGAGATTCTCACACAAATCTTTCTTTTACTGAAGCAATTGTATAAAAATATGAAATTAATTAATTTCCTTGTAGATGCTGCCGGTGGAGAGATTCTTGGAGGAAATTGGAAGCTGCTATAAATGTAGAAATCTTGCCAAAAGAAATAAGGTCATGTGATATGATGATGGTGATAAGACCCAGATGATCCTAACATGTGTAATACTAATTTGAATTCGCAATTTATATTTTCACATTAATAATGAAAATTTGTGATATTCCCAGAATCCATAAATGGTTGTCTCTGGTCAAGAGAGTGAAATAGAAGATATAAATTGCAGGGCAATGTAAGTATAAAATGAGTCGTGTTGTTGCTCTTGTATCTCTACTTGCAACTTAAAGACTAGAAAACATCCTACCAACATGCAAACAGCATTATACAAATTTTATATGGGTATAAAAGTGAACTTAAAATCTGCAAAATTGTTGGAACGAGAGCCTTAAAAGATCATCCTATATATATATATATATAATACATTTTAACTACCAATATGATTAGAAATGAGGCACAACATATAACCTATCTAACCTACATTTCCCCTTCCATCAGTTAGAGATGCTCCAAGCAATAAAGGCAAGGTTTTCCTTTTTTGATATTTTTGTCTTCTTGGTAGAGGAGATTGTGGCAACGCAAGCTTGAAGGTCAAAGACCTAAAAGATCAACTGAAATATGTGAAATAGCATATAAAAAAACCATAAAAGCAATATTGAAAGATCATTCCAAAGCGTGAGGAATAGAGAAAGTAGACTTTGAAAGGAAATTAAAAAAAGAGAAAATTACAAGAAAATTTAAAAAAAAAATTGACGTTGAGAAATGGGGAGTCAATAAGGGAGAGTCAGAGAGAAGCTAATAGATGTAGGAGATCTTGAAACCCTAGTTGAAGAAGACTAAGTTGAATCTACTGTTGAAAAAATCATTTTAGAATGATTTTTGGATGTACTTTAACTAAATATTTAAGTAGGTCCCATAAATATATTTTAATGGGACTAAGATATTTCTTAATTTTTAATATGATGAGATTAAGATCGTAAAACTATTTAGTTAAAATCGTGAGTATATGAACGAGAAATTGATTACAAAGATATCCATTTGGTAATGTATAAAGGGGCGTTTATTTAAACTAAAAGATTCCAAAGTTAGCTTATAAATGGAAAAAGAGTTAGACTCTTAGTTTTTAGCTCACACTTACATTCAAAGAAGCCAAAGGGGTGATGTAGACCCGCAAGCGTTGAGTGCTTGTGCACGCGACACGTGGCACACTGCTCACCACACTCGCACCTGCGCGTGTGAGAGGGTGTTTGGGCGTCTTAGGCCACATTGGGAATCGTGAGTTCAGACACAAGATCTTGGTTCAATGGACTTACATCTAATGGTAGATAAATGGGTGCATCAATCGGGACCGTTGAATACGTTTGATTGGATACATATGATCCAACAAACG
>JAJIYU010001455.1:0-35873 GCA_030144865.1 Tinospora cordifolia | reverse complement strand
CCCACCATTTGCACCCAAAATTTCTTAAAATCCTTGAAATTAATTTATTTGACTTATTTTATTTATTTTCCTCAAATTAATTATTATTTGACAAAATTTTGGGGTATTACAACGAGGCCACTTGGGATTTGAAAAGCGAGATGAAAGCCAAGTACCTAAACCTCTTCACTAGAAGTACGTGAATGAATAACACTTGACTAAACTAGTACAATTTCAAGGACGAAATTTATTTTAAGGGGATAGGTTGTAATACCCCAAAAATTTATATGAAAAATCAATAAATAAAATTAAATAAAATAAATTGAGAAAAAATAACTTTGAGAATTTTGTGAAAATTTTGGTTCAAAAGATGTAAATTTCAACATACAAAAAGGTAGGTAAAAAAAAAGAAAAAAAACTTATGCACTTGGTTATCAAGGTAGTGAAATCAATACCACCGTAACGCGATACTTGGCACAAAAATAAAAAATCAAAACAGTGAATGACTATTGCAGTAACAAAATTGGTTATTGTAATAGTGCAGCAAAAATTTGGTAAAAAATTAGAAAATCTACGAAAAAAAACCTCGAAAACCCTAAAATGCCACTTGCTATTTTGTGTATGTGGGGAACATGAAAATTGAGAATTTTAGAAGGTTTTCTATATTAGAAACACCCCAAACTTGCCAATTCATGTTCATTGGGACTCTATATAAACCCATGCTTGGGCACTTGTTCTCTTCATCCCCACAAGAGCAATACACTTCTCTTCTTGTTCTCCTTACCTCACTCTTGGTATCTTTTCATTCTTTAGTTGTTTTAAACAACACTTAGAGTAGTAAGAAGGTAGAGAAACAAAGCTCTACACAAATTATGTACTAGAAGTTGTGAATGTTCAACAAAGGTTTTAAGGAGCTTGAAATCTTAAATCAAAGGATTAAGCTATTTAGGTGAAGATGATTTTCAATTTTGATTTATTATTTTGATTTAAATAAGGCTTGTGCATGTGTTATGATTTGAATATCTATTATCCACTATTATACATGGCTTATAGAATATGCATGCTTAGTCTTACATGAATAAAGATACATGATCTGTGATGTTATGCTATGATGTTACCATGCTTACATGTTTAATTCATGTTTGTATCTAATTTACATATATGAATGCTATGCTTTACACTTAATAAAAAGATTAATTAAGATATTAACTATGTACCGGCATGAGGAAGGATTTTTTCCTGTGCGTTCCAACATTAGACCTAGCGTACCGAAGCTTTGATTTGGAATTGGGCGTCAAGATTGACCCGAGAGTGAATTGGGCTCCCAGAGTGATCCCACTTCACTAGTAAGGATTTGAGTCTTTAGAATGATCTTTCTCCCTAAACTCGAAACATAGAGGATGAACTTCTTTAGGTCTAAACCACAACTGTGAACAATGAGTTATTTGAATCAAGTAATATTTGAAAGTATTTAATATGTATGTCTTATTTATTGAAATAATGATTTAAATATTTAAAATAACCCACCAGGATTTAAGCTCACCTCTTTTTCTAATCTTTCAGGAAATTAATTAATTAAGGCTACATTGAAGTTACTTAGAATATTTTCTTTAGATTTTATTAAATTATAGGGCATGTTCGGCCAATTTGCTTTATTCAAGTATTGAAATTGTTCTACTATAATAAACACAAAGGCTATGTACCTTTCGAATTTTGAAATGATTAATGATATTGATCTATTTTATTTATATATTTCTCAATATTTTACCTTTATGAAATATGTGCATGAGTTAATGTTACTCAAGAAAGCCCAAGGATTTCAGAAGAGAAAAAGGAAAGGGATTAATGTGACACACGGGCCTGCTTCTCGGGCACCTCAAAGAAAGAGAAAAAGGAAAATAACCACGGATGACGTGGGCCCAAAGACGGGAGGCGGGGAGTTACAATCATATAGATCAAAGTCAATGATAAGATTTTGCATTTTCTTTGTTGATTCTCTTATTTCTTGGAAGAGCAAAAAGTATTCTATTATCTTTAGGTCTTCCACTAAAGTTGAGTATTATGTTATGACTTCTACTACCACAAAAATTATATGATTATATAGATTACTTATTGATATATGTGTTTGTATTACTTCTCTTTGATGTATTGTGATAATCAAAGTGTTATTCAAATAGTTTTCTATTCAATTTTTCATAATTGTACAAAGCATATTGAAATTGATTGTCATTTCACCCATCATCATTTTCAGCAAAGCGCCATTATTTTGTCATTAGTTGCTTCATCCTTATAGTTCACATATTTTTTAACTAGTAACGCTCTATCCTGCGCTTTAGCTTTTTGATTGGCAAACTTTCGGTGCTTTTTGCAGTTGCATTATGAGTTTGAGGGGAGATATTAAAGTAATTTAGTTTTGGGTAGTTTAGTAATTTTGTCGAGACTATATAAGCCAATTCTCTTCTATAATGTTTGCTTTTTCTCGTTACTCACTGAAACCCTAGCCTAATGGCTTTTTCGCTTCTCTCTTTTCCTTCATCACTCTTAACATAACATCATTATCGGGCTAGTTCAACTAATGTTGATAAGTGGGCTTTATGTTTATATAGGTTTAAGTCTTAATTTCCTAGGGCTCTAAGAAGCAAACAGAGGTGAGTTAATTTGACTCAATTCACTTCTTACTGAATTCGGTAGTCTAGTTATTTTGTGGTGTAATAATGCAAGCGCAAAAGCCCTTACCCAAAATCCAATGTTTCATTCATAGTCAAAACCTGTATTGATGCTCTTTTTCTTATAGATCAAGTTGCAGCAGGTCAGCTTGATGTGAGATACATAGCAACTGAGGATGAAATAGTTGATGCTTTAACCAAGTCTCTTCGTCTTTCTCATTTTCAACTTTTACTCTTCAAAGTTCAAACTGAGCGTGGTTCTTTCTCCTATGTCCAATTTGAGGAAGTTGAGTCTAGTCGGGATGATAGAAAAGGGTTACTTTGTCACACTTTTGAGTTATGGCTCATCTGCAAAATCACGTAGGCACTTCAGTGTCTAGTTACACAGAGGGAGGAGCAGATGCTATGAATAAAGGTCCCTGCTATGCTAATGCCCATACTCTATCCTTGTCAAAGATTAATGGAATTAATTCTGGCCCTCACTGAAAAAGCTGCAAATGCTATTCAAACTACTGACGAAGTCGGACGTCCTCATGGATAGAAATATATGTTATATTTAATAATAAAACATTAAAGCATAACCACAGAATCCGTACTTAAATTACTACATTCATGAAATTTTCTGAGCAAGGCATTCAACCATGCAATTTTTACTGCAAAGGTTAACCTCTGGTATAGGGTCTTGTTAAACACAACTAGCTAGAGATTCATGTCGAAAGACAATAATAATCTGTGTTGCAAATACACAAGTGTTCTTCAACAGGAACCCAGAAGAAAAAAGGAAAAAAAAAAAAAAAAAAAAACGAGAGAGAGAGAGTGAGAGAAGGAAACAAGCTAGTGTACTGGAACGAGGGAAATTTACATAAATCAGTGAGTCATAGCTTTAGCTGAGTAACAACGTTAACCGATGGCTTAAACGGGAACAGTCCTACCAGAAACACCTCCGCGCATCTCAACGGCTTGCTCTGCTTCGTGATTCTGATCCTCGTTCTCCCCCGACATCTCCTCCAGCGATTTCCCTTTCGATTCGGGCACCAAGAAAGTAAACAACATCCCTAAGAAATTGACACAACCAAGCACGATAAGAGCATTCTTTACTCCAATACCAGGCGGATACCCTGCATCGGTCTTAGTCTTATCAGTACTTTGTGCCGCGTACAAGAATCCAAACGCTCCCACGATAGCACCCGCTTTCCCTGCAGCCGCAGATATACCATGGCACGTGGAGCGGAGCCTCGCCGGAAATATCTCAGCTGGCACGACAAAAGTAGTACTGTTGGGCCCGAAGTTGGAAAAGAAGAAGGTTAGAGCATACATTATAACAAACCCAATTCTATTTTCTCTCTTTCTCCAGTGGTTATATGGAAATGCAAGAGCGAACATGAAAACGGTCATGAAGAAGAATCCCATCAATTGAATAGCAAATCTCCCCATATAATCAATAAGGGCCACTGTAAACCAGTATCCAGGAACAGTACTGCACAGTGCAATAAGCGTTTGAGCCCTTGCAATTTTATATACCTCTTCAAGGGCATTCATTGTCTGTGCCTGTGGAATCCATCCAACTGCACTGAAAATATCCTTTTGGAACAAATTTGAGCTGTAAAATGCAATATCAAGCAAGAACCAAGTACTGGTAGTTCCCAACAAATGGAGCCCGTGTCGAACGAGAAATTCCCGGGAGAACAGCCCAAATGATCGCCCCCGATCTTGCGCTAATTTCGCGAGTTTCTCTTCTTCTGCTTGGATTTCAACTTGCAAAACCTTAGACATGTCTGCCGCCGCTTGCTTGGCATTTTTCGCAACAAGAGCGGTGTAACGAGCTGTCTCGGGCATTTTCATACGCCAGTAATAGGTTAAAGCAGCGGGCAATGCTCCAACCATAAGAATAATTCTCCAAACATAATCAGCTTGTGGAACAGTTGAGGCAATAGGCGCTGATTCATAAGGAGGGGCTTTGTAAGCAGTTTTAAAAGCAGCCGAGATAATGATAGCGACAATCCCACCAGCTAGAATCCCAAAACCTTGCATAGCAAACACAGCCGCTATGAAGGCGCCGCGGGTTTTCTTATTAGCATACTCCGACATGATCGTTGCTGAAAGTGGGTAGTCGCCACCGATGCCAAATCCAAGCCAGAACCGGAAGAAACACAAGGTGGCGATCACGGCTTTTGGCTCTTTACCCAAGGATAGACCGGAGGCAATTGAGCAGACCACCATGAGCATAAGAGTCATCCCATAAACGCGCTTTCTACCGAGCTTGTCGCCAAGCCATCCAAAGAAGAGCTGGCCGGCCAGCGTGCCACAAAGTGCAACACCATTAACTGCAGCTGAGACGTTTGGAGGTAAAGTACCAGGCTTGGGCGCGTTGTCTACATGGTAGTAGATGCGACCAAGTAATTTTGTGACAAGTGAGATGCAGAAGAGGTCGTAGGCATCTGTGAAGAAGCCCATTCCTGCTATAACAATTGCCGTGAAGTGATACCATTGGGTCTTTGCTAGATCAAGTGCACTTAGCACTTGCAGTTGATCCCTTGCCATGCCTTTATTTTCTTTGTTCTTTAATATTTCTAATTACTGATACTATTTATATTTTTCCTAAAACTCTTCAATGATATCCTGCAAGAAGGTTACACAATTAATATACAGGACTAAAACATTAAAAGATCAAATTATAAGTAAACATATAAGAAAAAAAAAAGATATCAGCTATCCCACTCGAAGGCAAAATGAAAAACTAGTTTGAACATATATTCATAGATTTATTTAAAATAATATATATAGGAATAATTAATAATTAAAAAGACAATCACCTGCAATTGAAATATCTGACATAGCCTTTTAAAAGGAAAAAAAAAATATTCAATCAATCAATCAATTTCCTGTAACCTATCCTATGTAATTTGGAGAAGGGTAAGTTAAATTGCGTGTAGCCGAACTGATCCCACCCCAGTTGAGCCTAAACAGGAACATCTTAAAAAAAAAAAACTCATTTTTTTTCAACCAAAATAAAAATAAAATAAAAATAAGAAGAAAGAAGAGGTAAAGAAGTCAATGTATTGACATGAGAAGTAGGGCCATTTGTTAGGTGATTGATATATAATTTCCTAATAATTTATTATTGATGGATGCATGCCGGTTTCGTGGGTGGTGGACATGAACTTAATGACAAAATCATTAATGGAAAGTTGACATGAGGTGGACGGGCGAAAGTGAAAGCACAATTAGCCTATGAGTGGGTTTGAATTTTCATGATTCATTTAAACAACGACTAAATGTATATAAAACCCAAATTAATCGCTAATCAGTATCAAGCAATAAATAGTTATCAATTAACAAAAATAACTGAAATGCCCTTTTCTTTTTAGTAAGTCAGGGTTATAAACAAGGGTAGGTTGGTCTTTTCCAAAATAAGACAACAATATATATATATAGGGAGAGAGAGAGAGAGAGAATTGTATATGTTAGTAATTTTTAATATGCATATTCTTTGTCATAAATTCTAATTGTTTCTAAATAGTAGTGTTCTAATTTTTATATTTTAATTTAGTATGTAATTTTAATGTTAATAATTTTTTAAGTAAAAAGTGGTTGGTCGAAATAATTAGAAACGAAAAACTGAGAGGGTCGATTGGTTTAATTGTATGACATTATTAAATTGCTCTAATTAATTTAATGTTTACTTTATTAAAGAATAAAAAAGGGATAAAATTAAAACAAATACAAAAGTGGCGTTAAAAAAATTAAAAAAATGATTGATTATATTAGTGTCTCCTTTGGGCAGGTGGATATGTTTTTCTAACTTAAGATTGAAATCTGCAGAGCCCAAAAGGAATGTGGAATGGATTCAACAAAGTTGTTCAGAAGAAGAAGAGGCCAAACAAACGATAATCAAGGAAATTAACGGGAGAAAAAAATAATAACAATTGCATGATTGTTGAAGAAAGGTCAAAAGAGGATCCGTGAGAACAGGAAAAGAGAATAAAACAAGAAAGACATAGCAACTTAAAATGAAATCAAAATGAATCCGAGAGGTGTCTTGATACACTAAAAAGCTACGCCATCCATTTCTTACTTAAAATTTCTAGGAACACCACGAGAATCTTATCGTACTAACTACAACCTCAAAATACCAAAACCCGTGTCAATATCAAATTGCAGAGAAAAATCCATGGAAAATTCCTGCAAGGTAAGGGCTTCTTTTTGGGATGTCTTTTCAATATACTGCGTATGCCTCGTGAACTAAAATAAAAGAAAAACGTCGTTTTCAAAAGAGAAGAAAAAAGGAGTCAGATGTTGACCAAAAAGCAAGGAAAACTACAGAAACCGAAATAAATGCAGTCCATTATATTGCAAATTCATACAGTAAGAGGAAAAAAATAAATAATCAATTCAATTACGGTTGCATGTAGTTGAGACTAAAACTAATTTAATTGACTAATTCCTACCAGAAAATCATCAACAAGAACACCCCCGATCGACCCCATTCAAAGAAAAAGAAAAAAAAAAAAAGAAAAAAAGAAAACTATGAATTCAAATTAATTTAAGTCCGACTATCAAACAAAAACCAGCGTAAACAAAGCATAAAAGCGAAAAACAAGCAAAACGATTAATAATCACATCTTGATTCATCAAAAAAAAAAAAAACTATCAAAATCCAGTCAGATAAAAGAAAACGAAGAAAACAACGAAGAAGAAAATAAAAAAAAAGAAAAAAAAATCCCAGGTAATTTCCTGATTTGCCTTCAACGACATTAATGGTGGTATCCAGTATGCACAAGTAATAGAAGCATGCAAACTCTAAAAAAGAAGAAGAAGATCACTTAACAAAGATTAAGGAGAGAAGTAGACCGACTGACAAGTTCAAATTAAAACGGAAATAGGCATATTAACGCATGAAAGTTTAATCTTTTAAAGCCCGTATTACTGACCTTGTTCTTGGCCGGCTCTGTTCTTCACCGCGAAAGAACGGAGGGAGGATAAGAAGAGAAGGGTGAACGTGGTAAGTATTTATAGCAGCAAGTTCGAGTCTGTGCACGATTAAACTAGAGAATCTGTATGGGCATATACCATACAGCTTAAAGTCAACGGTCTCCGGAGACCGCTTTGTTCTCATTTATGGTTTCAGACTTGGGAAGACGGAAGCAAATTAGTTTTCCAAAGAGCCGCGTTTGTTTGATAGCATTTGTCACAAAATTAGAAAAACCTAAACGGAAATATGAATCCATTAAATGGCGCCAGCTCAGGCGCCATAGTATCATCGTATACTATTATGTCCATAGTATCTCAGGCTAGCAAGAGCCAACACGTGGAAACAAATAGAATTGAATTGCTTTTTTTAACCATTTTACAAAAGCAAAAAACCAAATATGAACATTTTAAAATCAACAAAAAGGGGGAAGAATGGTGTAAAGTCACCCTAATGGTCAATGTGATAGAAACACAATTATTAATATAAAACACAATTGTGATTTGGAGATATATGTTGTTAAGGAATATACCGATGTTATGCCAAAGCAATATTGATGGTATACCATCTAGTTCGTTATACAATACTCCATTCTGACAGTATCCTGAAGCAATAACAATAGTATATCAATGGCATACTATTGTGGCTCTATTTCGTTATACAGCACTCCGTTCCGATAATATCTTGAGGCGATAATGATGGTATACAGAAGCCATTTTTTGTTATACCATTGCACTTTGTTTAGATATTATAATGAGGTGACCGATATTATACCGAACGCTATGTTTCATTATATCATGTTATGCCGTGTGCTCCATTGCGATATTATATCGAGGTGATACAGAAGTTATATTGATATTATACTAACGCTATCTTTGTTATTCTGTTTCCACTATTCTGTTTTTAGGTAGTTAGAATTTATGTTATTGTACATCAGATTTTTTTTTTGCTAACCACTCTTGTCTATAGCCTATAAATAGGGAAGTTGTATTATGATTCAATCATCTTTGAAATGAGAAAATGTTCTATTCCATTATCTCTTAATTAAATTCTTACATGGTATCAGAGCTACATCAATGGCTTCATCGTCTTTAACATTCAAGCTCAAACACAGAATGAAGATCAATCCATTGCATTTACACCTGTCACATTTTCTCATAGGATTTCTATAAAGCTTAGCAACTCAAATTTTATGTTGTGGAAACAAGAAGTATTTTTTGCTATTCGAGGTAAAAAGCTTGAAATGTTTCTTGAATCAAACTCCAAACTTGTTAAATTTCTTACTCTTGATGATGAAGTGCAAAACAAGATCAACTCTGAGTTTCTTGAATGGAATCAACAGGATCATCTATTGATGTCTTGGTTACTTTCTTCAACTTCAGAAAGTGTTTTACCAAGATTGGTTGGATGTTCTTCTTCCTCTCAGATCTAAAAAAATATTTCAGTTATCATATTCAAGCAAAATAGTCTCAGTGTAAAAAGAAGCGTCAAAATACCAAGAAAGGTACGCTCACAATAATATAATATTTGTTGCAGATCAAGAACAATGTTGATCTACTAGGATCAGTTGGTCATGTTCTTTCTGAGAAAGATCATATTGATGCAATTTTTTATGGACTTCCAGATGAGTATGATTCGTTTATTGTTTCTGTTTCATTTCGAACTGAAGCATGCTCAGTTCTTAAAATTGAAACATTGTTACTGGCTCAAGAATCTCGAATTGAGAATCACGACAAGTCTCTTGATGCAGCCATAAAATGTGAATCTGGTAAATAGTAAACAATCTCCAGTTGTTGTTACTTGTCCTTTTTCATTTTATGGTTTTAGAGGTTCTTTCCAAATAGAGGAAGTTTTCGTAATGGTTATTCTCCTGCCCCAAACAGAGGAAGTTTTTGGGGAAACCTTGGTGCAAATTCCAAAGGTGGCCACTCCTCTGGCAACAGTAGACCATAATGTCAAGTCTATGGAAAATTTAGTCATATTGCATTAAATTGCTTCTATCGGTTTGATCAAAATTACAATGGCATGGCAGCTTCAACTGGATCTCTAGTTCAAGCCATGCTAACATAGAACTATGAAGTTGATTATCCTTGTACATTTGAGTCAGAGTTCTCTTCATACTTACATGCTTGGGATGCAAATTGGTGTCCAGATTCAGGAGCAGCCAATCATGTCACATTTGATTCATCAAATCTTATGATCAGCAATGACTACAATGGTTTTGACAAGGTGCTGATTGGAGATGGATTAGGTTTTTCCATTTCTCATGTTGGACATTCTTTTCTCAATCACTTGATAATTCTAAGATGCTTATACTTTCACATCTGCTGCATGTTCCTTCTATTACCAACAATCTGATCAGTATTTCCAAGTTTGCTAGAGATAATAATGTTTATTTTGAGTTTCATCCTTATGAATGTTTTGTGAAAGATCGGTTGTCTTACAGGACACTACTGGAGGGAAAACTTGAGAAAGGTCTTTACAAGTTTGATAACAGACAGGGAAATTCAGATTCTACGTTGTCTCCTACAACTGGAACGAGTCGTGATTTATTTCATGCTTTGGTGACTGAAGCTGCTGACATGAATTCTAGTGGTGTGGTTGTTCCTACTGATAATGATTGTGGTGTTGGTTGTAATTCTAGTATAGAAAAATCAGTTTCTAATAAAGAGTTACAACACTTTGATTTGTGGCATTGTCGGTAGGGACGTGTTTTTGAGAAAATAGTTTCTACTATTTTAAGTTCATGTAATCTGAGACTACCTAGTCACAATCATTCTTTCTGTTCAGCATGTACAATTGGAAAACTTCATAAAATGTCTTTTCATATGTCTCAAACTACTTATCATAATCTTTTGGAGCTTGTGTATTCTAATGTATGGGGACTAGCTCATGAAATATCCTCAAATGGTTATCGGTATTATGTTCATTTCATGGATGCTTTTTCTAAGTTTACTTGGATTTATCTACTTTGAAATAAATATGAAGTTTTCAAGACATTTTTAATTTTCAAAGCTCAAGCTGAGTTGTAACTAGGTTGCAAATTGAAGATGATTCAAACTCACTGGGTGGTGAGTATCGAGTGTTCAAGGATTATGTTGAGAGCAATGGAATTGTTCATCGTGTTTCTTGTCCATATACACATGAGCAGAATGGTGTTGCTAAAAGGAAGCACCGTACTATTGTTAATCATGGCTTAGCTATGCTTGCTCATGCTAGTATGCCATTACGCTATTAGGATGAAGTTTTTCGTACTGCTATTTACATCTTTAATAGGTTACCTGTTACAAGATTGTTGAATTGTTCTCCTCTTGAGGTGTTATTCAAGGTAAAATCTAATTTCTCTAAGATGAGAGTTTTTGGTTCTGCGTGTTATCCAAATTTGAGACTTTATCATAAACATAAATTGAACTTCCAATATCTCAAGGGTGCACTTTTACTGGTTAAAGTTTTAACCACAAAGGATATAAGTGTCTCTCTCCTTCTGGCACTGTTTATATCTCAAGGGATGTATAGTTTGATAAATCTACCTTCCCTTTTGCTGCTATTACTCCATCTGCATCTATGGAGTCTTCTCCTTCTGATTCTTCTTCTACTTCAGTTGTGGTTCCAAAAGTGGTAATAGCTCAATCGTAGCAGGTTTTATGAAATCTATGTACTTAAGCCCCAGGTTGTGGGTTCGAAACTCCGCGGAGGTGAGAAAACCCCAAGGGGAGGGGACAATACGTTGTGAGTCAATGCAGGTGGGAACGCCCTGTGCACAGGTGCGGAGGTACTGTGGCCCCAAGATTGGGTTGTTACAAAAAAAGATTCCTTTTTATTGTCACAGCCCATTCCGATGGAATAAACAAGGTATTTATGCCCCCAGATCCTTGGTTAGAAACTCTAAAGAGGCGAAATAAAACCCCAAGGGGAGGGGATAGTACCTTGTGAGTCACCATCGAAAGCCCAGTTAGTGTGTTATGGGGGCCCGACAGAATAGGCTGTGACAGGTTACTTCCTCATGTGGTTCAAATTCAAGTAGACAGTGTAATGATATCATTCCTACAGCACAACAATCATGTTCTTCAGAAATAGCAGCAAGCTTACCTACTTCGAGTAAGGATTCGGTGCCTCCTACAGTTTTAGATACCTATGTTGATTCAATAATTCAAAATTAGCAATCGTCTCAGCCAATAACTTCTTCTCATCCTATGATCACCTGTGTGAAAGTAGGAGTGTTTAAGCCAAGAGTGTTTACAGTATGTTGAGAACCTGCTACTATTTTTGAGGCGTTTAAACATGAGCATTGGTTAGCAATTATGCAGATGAACTTCTTGCGCTTGAAAGAACTCAGACTTGGTCTTTAGTTGGATTGCCTCCTAATAAGAATCTCATTGGCTGCAACTGGCTATTTAAGGTGAAGGAGAATTCGGATGGTACTATTAGTCGTTACAAGGCTCGCTTGGTTGCTAAAGGTTTTCATCAACAACTAGGTTTTAAGTATGATAAAACGTTTAGTCCAGTGGTCAAACCTGTGATGATTAGAGTCATATTATTTGTTGCTTTATCATACGACTGGTCAATTCATTAGTTAGATGTTAATAATGTTTTTCTTAATGGTGTTTTGCATAAAGAGGTATATATGCAGCAACCTCTAGGTTTTGTCACACCAGCAACTAAGCATTTGGTGTGTTGTCTTCATAAAGTAGTTTATGGCTTAAAACAGGCACCTCAAGCTTGGTTTGAAAAGTTGCATATGGTGTTACTTGATCTTGGGTTTGTGTCTACAAAAGCTGATCAGTCTTTGTTTATTCAAAGAACTCCTTCTTCTACTCTTTATCTACTCGTTTATGTTGATGACATAATTCTTATGGGTAGCAGCACAACTGAGATTGCATCCTTGATTCAAAGACTAAACTCCCAATTTGCATTGAAGGATTTGGGAGCTTTGTCTTATTTTCTTGGCATTCATGTGAAACAAGCAGTAGGTGGATTGTTTCTTTCTTAGACCAAGTACATTATGGAGCTTCTATCAAAAACCAAAATGCAGTTTGCCAAACCAGCAGCCACACCCCTGGTTAGTGGTTTAATTCTCAGCAAAGAAGGGTCGATTTCTAGTAGAGGATGGGCAATTATATCGTTCAACTGTGGGGGCTTTGCAATATGTAACCATTACACGTCCTCAGATTGCTTTTTCTGTAAATAAAGTTTGCCAATTTATGCAGAATCCGTTACAAATTCATTGGCAAGCTGTTAAAAGGATTCTACGATACCTAGCTGGCACTATGGATTAGGGACTTCATCTTAAACCTGTCAGTAGTTCTACTCTAATTGCCTTCTGTGATTCAGATTGGGGGGTAGATGTAGACAATAGACGCTCAACCTCGGATTTTTGTGTCTACTTGGGGGAAAAATTGGTAACTTGGCAATCTAATAAGCAATCCACGCTATCTAGATCTTCAACAGAGGCAAAGTATTGTAGTATTGCAAATGTTACTGCTGAACTTATGTGGTTTCAATGGTTGTTGCGAGAATTGTGTTTGCATTAGTCTTCAATAACAGTTCTTCATTGCGACAATTTGAGTGTTGTCCTGTTATCTGCAAATCCTATTCTTCATGTTCATACCAAGCATATTGAATTAGATTTTATATTTTGTTCAAGAAAAGGTGGCACGCAAGGAGATTAGTGTGATTCATGTTCCTACATCTGCTCAAGTTGTAGATGGTTTTACAAAGGCTTTATCTTCTTCCCTGTTTCATTCTTTTCGTTCCAAACTCAGCATTTGTCATGTTCCCTGCCGAGTTTGAGGGGGAGTGTTAAAGAATATATCGATGTTATGCCGAGGCGATACCGATGGTATACCACTAAGGCTCTGGTTCATTATGCAGCACTTTGTTCCGAAAGTATACTAAAGCGATAAAGATGGTATACTGATGGTATACTGTCGTGGCTCTGTTTCGTTATACAACACTCCGTTCTGACAGTATATTGAGGTGATAACGATAGTATATAGAAGCCTTGTTTTGTTATACTACCGCACTCTGTTTAGATATTATACCGAGGTGACCGATATTATAACAAACACTATGTTTCGTTATACCGTGTTATATCGTACGCTCCGTTGTAATATTATATCGAGGCGATACAGAAGTTATACTGATATTATATTGATGCTATGTTTGTTATTCTGTTTTCAGGTAATTAGAATTTATGTTATTGTACACCAGATGTTTCTTTGTTAACCAGTCTTGTCTGTACCTTATAAATAGGGAAGTTGTATTATGATTCGTTCATGTTTGAAATCAGAAAATGTTTTGTTTCATTATCTCTTCATTAAATTCTTATATATGCCAAAGCAAATAAGGAGCAGGAGATTTTAGGAGGGCCAAGAAAAAAGAGTAAAAAAAAAAAAGAATTAGTATTGCATTATATATCAATATTCTCTTTATAATTAAGATGGGTTAGTTTAACATTTTTCTTAAAAGAAATGGTCAAAAATAAATAGAAGAGCTTTAAGTATAAGAATAATATAAATCAAACTAAAATTAACTTTCTCATGAATGGATTACGAAAAGTGAAGTGACCAGACGCTGATGGGTAGTATCTATTGGAAATGTCATGAATGGGTTACGAAAAGAAGTACTGAAGAAGTAGCCGGGCAATTCAAGTGTGAGGTCAATGGGACCAATAATTCTCCAAAAAGTGAAGTGATCTGCACGCAAAGTATCGAAATATCGAAATAGCACTAAGAGTAGACTCGGAGTCAAATCTTTTTGTCCACGTCCTGCAATTAATTAACATATTACAAAATTCAACAACAAAGATGAACTTTTTTAAAATCTTTTCTTTTTCTTCCTTATAAGAGAAACCATGTTTCGCCTTTTTTTTTTTTTTCGAGATGTTTTCCATGTAATTATTTTTAGTTTCTCACATGCGGCCAAATAGAGGATTGTTGTTATATTTTTCCCTGTTGTATCCATTTGATCCAATTCAATATAATTTTATAAAAACGTTTCATGATCATATTTTACGTACGAAACAGACTAAAAAGGTCAAATGTGGCCTAATTAATGACCAGCCAATCAATTGCCAACATGATGCCAGCATGATCTCATTTTTTTTGTTTGAAAGTTTTAACTCCATGGCTATTTTCTCCTTTGGAAAAAGAAAAGAAAAAGCACTGTTATTTCCTTCACCTAATTAATAGTAAAAGAATTCTTACTTTTATCTTCTGAGACTGTGCGGCTTCCCACCCAAACTTGATTAAATTAATTTTTATGTACTTCTAACAAGGCCCTTATTTTATTTGACTTCACGCTGACCTACCATTATCTGGTTTTAGATATTTATGCATGTGTTTGGCACGTATCATAAATAAATTTTGGGTTGTATAAATATGCAGTTAGGAGTATTCTCATATGTGAAAAGGGTTGTGTTCGTTTATAATATGGTTTAGACCCAATTTTAAAAAAAAAAAAACTAGTTTTTTGTGAATAATAACGGAAAACTTAAAGCTTTTTTATTTTGAAATGAATTCAAAGGAAAAAAAAATTGTTTCAAAAGTACATTTGATAATGAAGATCTATTTTTAACAAATAAAAAATCTCTTTCTTCTAAAATATTTTTGAATGTCACGTTGTTCTTTTTGTAATATCATCATTTTTTTATTGAAAAAATACAAACAATGTCAAAAAATTATATTTATCAAAGTGTATGCCTTTTTTTAAATAAAATAATCAGTTATATCGTTTGTTTTTAAATATTATCATTTTTATCTTAAAGAAGAGGTAATTGAAGATGATGATGGACGCAAAGGTGGGCAGCACAACACGATGGTGGTTCGCAACGTATGCAACGACACCAGCAAGTAGTAGTGGTTGTGACGCAGGAGCAGCACCAGTAGGATGTTGGTGAGCAGTAGTAGTAAAGAGTAATGGAGTAATAAGGAAGCACCAGCGAATAGTAGGAAGCACAAGTGAGCAAATTAGCGATGAATGCGAGCAGCAATAGTAGCAGAAGGCAATGGAGGCGATGATAATGACGACAGAGGCAACAAGTGCAAGCAGTAGTGTAACACCCCACCTTCCCCTTGTGGCCCATACCATATGGATTCTAGTTTGGAGGGCGTAATTACCATACTACTCACATGATCAACAATTCAGCACATTAACGTTGTGTGCAAACATCATTCATGGCCACCCAAGAGGCAGGGCATCACTTTATCTCTTTCGTTCTATCTTTTCACTGTCCTAATTCTATGAGACTCCCTTTTTCATGTTAACTTGTGTAGATTTCTCATAAAACACTTTGAAATCTTTAAATGAAACAAATCAATATCATTATTTGAAAATTATTTTCAATATTCAGTGGTTATAATAACCATTGAACTTATTCAATAAAATAACTATAAACTGAAAAAGAAACTAGCGCCAACATGCCCCATTAACACAAAACTAGAAAAGAAAACTTTAAAAATAGTCTCTATTATCCACACAGCCTCTAATCTTTAGTTTCTTAAAATGTTAGAAAAAAGGGTGAGTTTAATAGCTTAGTGAATCATCCCAAATATTTAAATCATTATTTTAATTAAATAAAACCACATTCCAAACACTTTCATAGATTACTTGTTGTTAGTTGACGTAAAGACCGAAAGGAATATACCTCAGTGTTCTAAATCTAGGGAAAGAGGTTAATTATGGATGCTCAAACCAATTATTGGTGAAGTGGGGTTAATCTGGATGCCCAACTAACAATTCGAGAAGTGGGGTTAATCCAAACTCTCACTTCCAATTCAAAAACTCAAAATAATCGACAAGTTAGGTCTTGGTTAGAACACTGATGATAAAATCCATCACTGCACAGGTACGTAGTTATAATCTTTATTAATCTCTCTTTAGTAATAAATCACATTAATAATGGAGTAAACCAAATGATTAAATATGTAAACATTACAACAAGGTAGTTATCATTCATAGCAATATTAAGCATGCCAACAGGTCATGATCTTACATATATTACTCAAAAATGAACATTCATCCATAGGACATATATAGGCATGCATACTCCATTCATGTAATACCCTGAATTCTTTGAACTCAAACAAATGAAATTTATCATTAATTCAGTCGAATTTGGGTGACAAATAAAATCGAGTTCATTTTAGGGCTAAATTTAGCAAGTTCCAAAACTCTCATTTTGTGACCTTAGGGACCCAAAACAATTTGAAATGAAGTATGATGACACGAACCAACTAATGGGATAACATATCCAAAAATTAGAAAAATTGGTCAAGGTTAGGGTTTTCATTTGCCAAACGCCCTTCAAGGGGTCCAAATTAGAAAGAATTGTCATTTAGGGTACTTCGAGGGATTGAAATGATCCGAAGCAAAATAGAATGACATGAACTAATAAAATAAATGAAATATCTAAAAATCAAAACAATTAGCCAAGATTTGGATTTTCATTTGCTTAATGATCTCAATGGGTCTTAAATAAGGAAAGTTTTTGAAGGAAAATCACTTAGGGCCAAACTATACCTTAAAATGTGCATTAGGTTCATGTGATTTCAAAACTATAGGATATAAATCATAATTATATGTAAATAAGGAGATATTAATTTTTATTTAATTTTTGTGAATCCATGAAGTCATCGCCACCCCCACTTGATTGTGTACACCCACACCCACTTAAGCCAAAATCGGTTCAACCACGTACACGTGTTTGTGCATACATGTGAGCAACCCTATTTAGATGGTTTCTTGGAACCAAGATGAACATCTTTGACTATTATATGGTGCCCCTTCAAATTTGATATTTTACACCAATGCTTGATGTCCAAAAATAAGAAAATGGGAAAGTATTCCTTGTGTGTTTGTGTGATGAGTAAGCAAGGAAACCAAAAAGGAAAGTTATCATAAGCACATAGAAGACGACCCATTTGAATTAGAATATGATTTAAACCTCTTTTGTGTTCACACATAGTTAGGAAACAAGATTGTACTCATATTTTTTGAATTAGAAAGCCGTAGTAGTCCCACTTGCCAACCATGAGCACACTTGACCTCTTTATGCAAACCATCCCCTTTATGTATAGAAACTTGCCCAAATTTTTGTTAGTTGCCCAAGGCTGCCCTAGGATGTCCCATATGCTCTCATGAGCATCTATCTAAACCCCCCTTGCTCACTTTCATCTCATCTTAAAGTAAAAAGTTGACACTTCCCTCTTTGTTTGTTCTTGCCCTCTTCTTGACACCTCTTCTCACCCTCTTTTCTCTCTTGTGTGAGGAGTTCTTATTTCACTATTTTAGAGAGTTATTGAAGTAGTTTTGTTGGTGATTAGAAGTTCTTGAAGTTTTGAAAGTGGTAGATAAGGGAAACCTCTACCGGATTCTACAAAGAAATTCAGATTATGGTGGAGGGGATTTCTAGAACTCCTTCTTTACTACTTCATGTCTTTAGTATATCTATGTTTGTTTTTAGTTTTCAATATATTTATATTTCAGTTTGAAGCATGCTAGATCAAGTTTTATTTTCAATTTAACATGTTTTCATGTTTTAATTCATACATGATAGCATAACATACTTAGAAACCATGCTTACGCTTACTTTTGAATTTTCAAGCATGCCATGTATGTTTTTCACGTTCTCTTGATTATTTAAATTCTGATATTAATTATTATGATCTTGTTTCATATTTATTTGAAATTAAATATGAGTAAGTGAAGATAAAAAACCACGTATCATCATAGTAGTCTAAGTGATGCTATGGGTGTTCTTTGCATATACTTAGTATATATGAGTAACATTACTAAGTGTGGATGTGTTTTAAAATACTTGGAATATGGACATGTGATCCTTATTTCCAATAGAATTTGACAAGATGAATTGTCATTTCATCCCATAATAGGACTATTTAATGAAGAACATTAAGGGATTAAAAACCCCTTTTGGTCAAATATACAACACTAACAAGATATTGTTTGAAACACTTAATGCTTGTAAGTGATTGAAATTGGATGTACTTTTGATTTGAAGTAGTTTGATGAATGATCCACTAAGCTATGTGCTCACCCCTTCCTTTTATTTTTTAGTAATTTGAAATGCATGATCAAGCTTGCTAAGGGATTAGAAACTCTATTTTTAGAAAGTTTCTATGTATGGGCATATTGCGCAAATTTTGAATAACGATGTTAGCTACCCCGCAAGTGTACAGGATAGCAATAGTAATACCGGTGAGACCGGATATCGTCCTCAGGAAAAAAGTACTTGTTTCGTGTAAACTAAATCCCAATCTAGCGTTGGTTTTAATTTTATCAAGACGTCCAATTTAGTTTGATAAACAATTGTATAAACAGAACTTTAATTTCTCAAAAACAATAAAACTGAAATTAAATTGACTAGGTAGCAATGTTTAAAAGGGTTGTTTGGGATAATAAACACTTTAGTGTGCTCTGTAATTTTATTTTGAATTATGATTTACTAACACTATGATTATTGCACTTGTAATTGAGACCCTATTCCTAGGCATTCCAATTTTTCACTAAAGGTGTTTCTCAATACCCTCTTCCGAGGTGTTCAATCAACGACCCTGCAGATTCAAATAAGAATTCTTGTGCTATCTCCCTTAGATCCTATCACAATCTTTCGATCAATGACTTGATCTAGGTCTTTACTGTTATAACCTCTCATCGAGCCTCTTTCTCGAGTTAATTCAGTGATCTTGAGTTCTTTACGCTTATGGCCAGTAAACATAAAGCTTTAAACATGAACAAATAAAGAGTAGTGCAGATAAATCAATTAAACTGATGAAATTACCATGCATACATTGGAGTTTATATCCCAAACAGTGAAACTAAATTAATTAAAAATGGAAAAGATCATAATCAGGGAAGATAAAGACTCAAATTGTAATTGGAACTCCTTTAATCCCTTCAAAGACAAACACTATTTCTCCTTCTTTAGCAGCCACAGTCGTCTCTTTCCCAATTAGGTCTCTCCCTCTGGTAATCACACTTTTTTTCCTTTTATACCCGCACTCAATTAACCCTAAAAATTACGAGATTCTCGAAACTTAAGTGATGGACTGCGGTCATTGATTCTGTGCAAAAACCCAGAAATTCTTCTCATTCTGTGGACCATGGTCTGGCCTATTTCTGTGCACTTCATGTTCTGGTGACCTCGGTCACCAGAATGTGGACCACGGTCACCAGAATGTGGACCGCGGTCACCAGTATAGTATGTACTGATCTGGTTCGTCTTTTGTTACTGCGGTCTTCAGTTGATGGACCACGGTCTGCTGGTATTCTTCTCATGATTTCCTTCCTGATTTGCCTTCTTCTGCATGCTGCTTCAATCTGTATCCTGCAATACACTTAATTTCTTTCCCAGACATTATTTTCTCATAAAAGAATAACAAAACTCATCAAAACAAGGTTTAAAAGCTATTAAACAATGCAAATCCCTAACTACATGCAATTATTGCTAATTTATGCAGTTTTTACTTCTATTCTCCTTTGTTTCTTCTAAAATGCAACATTTTACCTATTCTACTATTAGTTTGCAATGCAACTCACAAAAGACTTCCACTAAATTTTTATTTTAAATTTTAGAGTTATGCACTCTTTCTTTTGATTATATGAATTCAATAATGTAGTTCTTTATTTTATAAATAAAGAGTTTGATATTTTCCTTTATTTACTTGTATTATCTTGTTGAATTTTAAACTCAATGGAAGTGTATTTATGAGTATTTCAATAAGTGTTAGAATAAAGGAATTGAGATACAAGTTGTGTACTTGTAAATGTAACATAGGACCCGACCCACCTTATGGTTGAGCTTAAACCTGTCTCTTAAGGGTTGGGGTGTTCCAATTCAAGCACGACATGTAGATTCAAGGCATGTTCTTGGAATAAGTAAGCATACATGCATATAGTATTTGAGTTAAAATAATAAATTAAAATCTAGAAGTCGTCTCTACCTTTGACGCTTAAATCCTTTCTAGTCCTTGTGATGTTATTCCAAGCCTTCTTTGAGCCTTTCACCTTGATGATCAAGATTCCATACGTCATTATTTGTGATTAATATGTTTCTAACACCCTTAAACCATGCTCTAATGATTCCTATCTAATATAGCCTTCAATTGTGCAAGAAAATCATATTAAATGGGTCTTGATGTTGTCTTGGTTCTGTGTACCATGGTAGAGGAAAGGATTACCACAGTAACTAGAATGCAATAGTGTAAAATAGGGAGTGTAAAGGTATTACTACAGTAGGCTACTATGGTAACTAGTGGGAATCAGTGAGATAAAGTTGCATTATTGTAGTAGGCTACTACGATAACTAGTAGGCTATGATGAAATTATAGTGTATTACTGTGGTAGAGAAATGAGGTAATTAGTATGAAGACGAAGGTTTTACCGTGGTAACACTGATCATTATCTCGATAACCACTCCAAAAATTGGATTTCTGGGTATGTTTCTCCCTTCCCTTGTTTTCCTATGACCTTGGAATCCTAACACTTTAAATTTTAGACTATGAACATGTTTTTGGGACTTAGATAGGATCGATATACCTTCTTTGATTCATTGAATCCTTCAATTTCTTTTAAAGGATGCCTAGCAGTGTGCTCTTGTTATAAAATTTTGAGTTCTTCTCCTTCTTACTACTATGGTTTTCCGTGTGGAACAACTAAGCAGCAAAAAAATGCCAAGAAGAAGGCTAGGGACCAAGAAGAGAAACGATTCCCACTTCCTTAATTGGGGAGAATCGGGTGTTCATGCTAGGTTTATATAGAATTCGAATTAGCAAGTTTTGAAAAGTTTTTTGGGGTTGTTTCCTTGGTAGCATTCTTTCCTAACTTCTTTCCTTTCTATTTTATTTGTTTTCTACGCACATATATTAGCAAGTATTGATTTTGAAAATTTCATACATGTTAGAAACTTCCTATAGTCGTCTTGGAAACTTTTTATAATCTTTTTTACCCAAGTTTCCTTCATATTACCATGGTAATGAGAAGGTATTGCCGTAGTAACCAGAATACAATGACTTTGTTGGATTTTTCCATTGTCATAGTGAATATCATTATTGCAATAAACAATGAGTTGGTAATTTGTGAATTGTTGTGTTTTGTTCTGGTTTGCTTACCCCTTCGTACATTTGATTGTACATGTTTTACATCATATATTTCATTATTTTTGCAAGGTTTGCTTTATTTGAAATTTTTTATTTAATTTAATTTAATTTAAATTATTTGACAAAATTTTGAGATATTACAACTTACCCCCCTTAAAATAAATTTTGTCTTTGAAATTTATACTTACTTGTTTTGATGTTTTTAGGTCATGTATTTCTAGTGAGGAGGTCTTGGTATTTACTTTTCATCTCACTTTTCAGCTCTTAAGTTATCTCTTCCACTCCATGATGCCTCCAAATAACCTTGACTAAGGATGTGTCTTTCATTCTCAAGCTTTGTTTTTTTACAGTCTAGGGTTCTGACTACTGGTTCTTCATATGTGGCATCATCTTAGCTAAGGATGTGTCTTTCATTCTCAAGGTTTTTTTTTTACAGTCTAGGGTTCTGACTACTGGTTCTTCATATGTGGCATCATCTTAGACATTGATCTCCTCCCAATGGATTATGTGAAAGCAATCTAGTTCATACGTTCTCAGCATCAATATATGGAACACATTATGAATTGAAGACATTTTGTTTGGCAGATCTAACTCGTAGGTGCATTCGCCAATCCTTCTGAGTATATTGAATGGACCGATGAATCTAGGTAATAACTTTTCTTTATGCCCAAACTATTTGATTCCTTTTGATGGTTAATTCTCAAAAACACTCTATCACCCGTTTGAAACTCCAAAGGTTTTATCCTCTTATTTGCATAATTTTTTTGTCTACTCTGTGTCATGGCTAACCTCTTTTGGATTTGTTTGACCTGATTATTCTTCTCCTCTACTAGATCTGGTCCAATAAGCACATGGTCCTCAAAGGCAGCCCAACAGGTTGAAGATCTGCAAGGTCTTCTATAAAGAGCTTCTTAAGAAGCCATCTTTATGCTTGCCTAACATAGGTGAATTTTGCCAAGTGTAGATACTTGCTCCAGTTGCCCTTCAAATCAAGGGTGCAAGATGTCAACATAGCTTCTAGTGTCTAAATGACTCTCTCAGACCATCTATCTGTCTGTGGATGAAAAATTGTGCTCACGGTGAGTTTAGTGCCCAACTCCTTCTGCAGATTCTACCAGAATTGTGATGTGAATCGAGAGTCTTTATCTGACACTATGCTCTTAAGCACGCTATGAAGTCTTACTATTTCTGTCACATAAAGTTCTCCCAACTTACTAACTTGATCTGTGAATCTAATAAGCAAAAAATGTGCCACTTTAGTGAGATGATCCACAATCATCCACAGGATCTTTTACTTTTTACTTCCTAGGTAACCAATTGATAAAGTCCATAAAAATGTTATCCTACTTCCACTCTGAGATTGGGAGTGGTTGTAACAATCTAGTAGGCTTTTTATGTTCTACCTTTACCTGCTGACAAGTTAAGCATTTAGAGACATATTGTGCTATATCTCTTTCCATACCTCTTCACCAGTAATTTTTTTAGAGATTCCAATAAATCTTGTCACCACTTGGATGTATTGTATACTTAGTCTGACAGGCTTCGTCCAGTATAGTCTTCCTACTTTGTCCGCTTTGAGGAACATATTCTTTCTCCAAGTCGTAATATATTTTTTGCATCCATCTTGAAGTATGTATGCTTGCATGTTCAACTCCTTTAATTAGAGTTGTGATTCACTTATCTTGCATTTGTTCATCTTTGATATGATGTAGAAGATTCGGCTAGCCAGTCATATTGTAAAATATGCTTGCTTTTCAGCTGAAGTGACATCCATGTTGAAATCCTCAATTAATTGGTACATTTGACCTTTATCCTCATCTTGTTTGTTAAATGTCTTACTTAAGGCATTTGCCACTACATTAGCCTTCCTTGGATGGTAATGCAATTGAAAATCGTAGTTTTTAAGGAATTCCATCCATCTCTACTAGATGAGATTTAAAATCTTCTAGATGTAGATGTACTTTACACTCTTGTGATATAAAACTATATTAAATCTTTCATCATAAAGATAATGTCTCCAAATCTTCAAGGTAAATACAATGGTTGCTAATTCTAGGTCATGTGTTGGGTAATTCTATTCATGAATCTTTAGTTGTCATGAGGCATACACAACAACTTTTCCTTTCTGCATCAACACTGCACCCAATTCATTCTATAAAGCATCTGTATACAAAACATATCCAACACATGGATAGGAGTGACTAATATGGACGTTAAAGTTAATCTCTTATTTAGTTTTTAGAATGATTGTTCACACTTCTCATTCCAATTGAACTTGACTCCTTTTCTAGTTAGCTTTATCATAAATTCAGCTAACTTTGAGAAGTCTTAGATGAATCTCATGTATTATCGTGCTAAGCCTAAGAAACTTCTGATCTCTATAACTGTCTCAATTTGTTTCCAGTTTATGACAGCCTCCACCTGTTTAGGATCTAAAGAGATGCCTTCCATTAAAACTACATGGACAAGGAACTTAACTGTTTCATCCAGAATTTGCACATACTAAACTTGGTACATAATTGGTTCCTCTAAGTGTCTCCAATGTAATTCTCAAGTGCTTTATATTTTCAGCTTTAAATTGGGATGTCATTTATGAACACAACTAAAAATTGATCAAGGTATTGTCAAAATACTGAGTTCATAAGATACATGAATGTTTTTGGTGCATTGGTTAAACCAAATGGCATCATTGTGAATTCAAAGTGCACATATAGAGTCCTAAAGGTTGTCTTGTGTATGTTTGATTCTCGAATTCTCAAGTAATAATATCCTAACCTAAGATCGATTTTGGAGAAATGAGTGGCTCCCCTTAACTGATCAAATGGGTCATTTATGCTTGGTAAGAGATACTTGTTCTTCATTGTCGCTTGGTGTAATTTTTGATAGTCAACACACAACCTCATGGATCCATCTTTCTTCTTTACAGACAACACCAAAGCTCTCCATGGTGATTCACTTGGTTTGATAAATCCCTTTTCTCAGAGCTCGTCCAACTAAGTCCTTAACTCAATTAGCTATATTGGTACCATTCTATAGGGAGGAATGGTTATGGGATTGGTTCCAAGGTGAATTTCAATCTAGACTTCCACTTCTCTAGCAGGTGATAGTCTTGGAGAGTCATTTGCAAATACATTTTCATAATATTGAACCACTGCTAGGTTTTCGATTTCCTTTTGTTCTTTAGTGTCCTTCTAATAATCTCTTGAAATCTTTCTTCTGCTTAATGTAGTTCAACATAGCTATCATCAAGCTTCTAGGTAATCTCTACATATCACCATTGATTCTAAAGATATCTCTCAAAGGTAATGTTATAGTTACCCTCCTCTTGGGACAATTTACTTATGCACGATATTGGGTAAACCAGTCCATCTCGGATATTACATCATACCCATAAAATGGAAGTACATAAAGAACAGTTGAAATAAGCTTTTCTCCAAATATTCTACGGTCAAAACTACACATTCATTTTGAGGTGATAGTAGTTTCTATGGATGTGGATATAGTTAATGTCATAGGCAAGGTATTTGTTGCTAGTTGTAACCTATTTACTAATTATTCAGCAACAAAAGATTTGGTAGCACCCGAATCAAACAAAAATTTCACATCAACATTAAAGAATAGAAATGTATCTACTACAGGGACTTGATCTTCTTGAGCATCTGCAACAGCAAAGAATCTGGCCTAGGTTTGCCCACAACCCTATTTTTGATTATGATTTTGATTCTGACCTTGATTATTCTGTCATGATTGTTGCTATTGCCTGACTTAAAGATGTCCATTTTGTCCTCCTATTGATTGTATTGTTGCTGCTAAGGAACCTAAGCTTTGGTAAGATAGAAGTTGTCACATGTCCCTATTAGTTGCAGTGGAAATACAACCCTTATCGCTTGGCCTGCTCTCTCTACTCCTTTTTAGCATAGTTGTGTCATGCTTGTTGCTAAGCCTAGTGTGTCTTATTTTTGTTATTCTATGAAGTATTTTGCGACCTCTTATTCTAATTCTTTAAAGATTGTTCAAAGTTAATGTCTCTTTCCACTTGTAATGCTTTCGTAAACTTGTTAGCCTTGGCCTGTTCATCCCCGACCAACTCTAAAGCAAATATTGATAGCTTAGTAAACTTTTTCTCATACTTAGTAACCGCTTTAGTTCTCTAAGTTAATCGTATGAACTTTGATTGGAACTATTTCGTCATGGCTATGGAGAAGAAGTTATCATAGAACAACTTCTTAAATTTCTCCCATGTTAGAATTGCGCATGGTCATCTCCCACCAATGATAAGCAGGTCCAATGAACTGATGTATTGTCAATGCTACTTGTCTAGGGCTAGTTGCCCCTAAAGTGTTTAGATGTTTGTTCATATTTGAAAATCTTATGTCAGTTGTCATGTGATTTGCCTTCCCATTAAAGGTACTTGAATATAGCTTCTGGAATTCTATCAGTAGGTTTTTCTATTCTTTGTCTTCCATGACAATTCAGTTTGGTGTCATTAGACCATTTGACAATGAGGCTTGAGGAGCTTGAGGCTAGGGCTGGGGTTGTACAAGTAGCAGATTCTACGCCTGAGGTAGAGCCCTCATAACCTGCTTGATGACCTATCAAGTGATCTCTCCTAACGTCTCTGGTGATAAAATTGCTCCAATAGGAGCTGTTGCTGCAATAGGTGCTCCCTGATCCCTTTGAGGACAATCATAAGTGTTCTTAGTCCTTGACTCATTTCCTCAAGTTCTTACCAGTATCTATAAGTCAAAAGCCATTTCAGTATCCAATAAGGTATCATAACAGAGAATCATAATCTTATTTCGAATCAATTCGAGTGTACACAACCCATCTTTCCTTATCCTCAAAATACAAAATGCTTTTTCAGACTAGCAACTATCTTTCCTATGTCATTCATCATATCAATTTCCTTAAGTTCTTGTTCGTGTTATCATGATGCTAGATTCATGTTTCTAGGTTCTCTATTTGTTCAGCGACCTATCATTTTCTTCTTGTAAGTTTTGTTTGAGGATTTTGCAGGTCTTCTAATGTTGTTGGCACAGGGTTTGAGTTTCATGATCACAAAAAAAGTGACATGCATATTCATGACATTTAAATATAACATTCATTCAAACAATCATCTAATTATACGATTTCATGCTAGCATAGAGAAATTCCAAGCTTTCATCCATGCCACCGAGTTGAAACATCCCATACCACTCTTGCCTGGCAACATAGGCTTTCACCCAGAGCTTTTATTATACCCAAACAATTTCACAAATGTCTCAACGACTAAGGCCTCCCAAACCCCACTATACTTAATTATCCCATACCAACCAAGCATAGGGAAACAAGTTCTTCCAAAGTCACCAATCATTCACCAAACATGGTCCGTTAATCTTTGAGTCCAAGATTTCTCCATACCCCCAAATTCTTATGTTCCAATATCATACAAAAATCAGAGATACGAGATCCTTCCGATCTCGTGTCCTTACCAAACAAGTGTTTCATATTCGCATATTTTTAGTCTCTAACCTATATCCTAAAAGTTTTATTCATAATCTACTATGCCACCCTTGGCAACAACCAAGTCTCTACCTATGGTCTCCTTCCTAGATCTAAAGTCTCATCACTTGGCTAAAAGGTTCTTCTATTGAACTAACAACCTACATTAATTTTCTGATATCACCTTTGGTATTACCTTTGTGCTCTAATAATCACTTTTCCCTGTATTGTAATACTCCCTCCTTAGAAGATTAATATTTATGGCAGCTCACAATCGTCGTAGTATGGCTAAGTTTAACCCAAGATTATGAGCACATTGATGGGTTTAGGCGTGTGATCTTGGCACATTGATTTATGGCTTGCCTAATATTTGTCATAAGGGATGTGGTAATGGTGGTGTAAACATGGCCCCATGACCATGATGTTGCTATCTGTATTTTTAGGTAGTGTAATGTGCTACACCGATTCTTTTTTTCTTGTGAATCTCTTCAATGTTGTGAGCATTTTGATATGAAGCTCACACATAATTTAACCATTTTGACCTCAAAATAATTTTTAAAGGTTTCTCGATCCACGAGTTAATATGGTTAATTTTACTTATTTTGATTATGGTTGGATATGGTTGATCATGGTCGATTCTTGAGTTAATTAGGTTTATCCTAAGAATAATTAAGGTTCAAAATCTTAGAGTATAACATGAACATTATCGAAGATGTATTCATAAGCTATAACAAAAGGGCTAGTTGTGATGATAGATGGGCCCATGTTGTTTTGGCAAATAATATTGATTTTGGAGGTGTAAATTATGAACTCGTGTTTTATAAAAATTCAAAGGTACATTTCATGTTTTTGTCTATGATGTCTACATTTTCCCTTGTAACGAAAAAAAGAAATTTGAATACTTAACAAAAGAGTGTATGAAGCAAATTGATTTTGAAATGAAAATATAAAGAAAAGAAAGTAAAAAGATATGGTAACTTTCTCCGCTTCGAGATTCAGAACTCTACAAAAGGACGTAGAGTGCAAAATGTTCTCTAACATTAACTAGATTAAAATAATGCATAAAGAAAGAGGGATGTTACAATAGTGGTATCTAAGCGTTGGACTCTAGATCCATTGGGGTGGATGTTGGACTTTTAGAACATTTAGGATGATACCTTAGATAGAAAATTAATAAGAATATGAGTTAGTGGGTAATGACTTAAAAACTTTTAGGGTATAAGATAGAGATGGGAACATGATTGGGCCATTAATTTGTCAAGATCTAGATTGAGAAAAATCTGTGTTTAGGGTCTTACATGGTATGGGACACATGAGGATATTTAGGCATTGAGGAGACCTGATTTCAGAGATCGACAGATCTTATGTAGTGAATGACATACATCTTTGGAAGAGCTTGTGTTCGTATGTTTAGTTGGTATAATTTGGTTGGAGATGTGGGAGCTTGGGAGACCTTAAATGACAAGACAATTTCAAAATTTTTTAAGTATAATAGCAATTCTCTATCCAAGCTTATGTCAAAGACTAAGGTAGTAATAGATGCCTGAATACGAAGGCACAGAAGGAAGCTTAGGGTTTTGCTATGCAAGTGTGATTGGTTGCTTGATTGTTTGAGTGATTAAGCATGTTTATTTATGTGTGAATATTTGTATATACATATATGTATAGAGCCCAAAAATCATGTACCCAATGCAAACCAAGGAGGTGCATGTGTACGTAAATATATTCACATGTGTGGTTATATCACATGGGTGTATGTATATTGGACCAAGGAGTCTAATACTCCTCATTAAAACCCATTATGTTCCCCAAGTAGACCAATAACTTAAAAATATAAGCTTAGAGTAACCTTAGTACGACAAAAGAGACCTATTGCCAAAAATGATTAACTATAGACTAGCGAATGAACCTATAAAATGGCATTGAGTGAGGGAAGCAATACTTAACACCCCAGCCCTTGAGTCCAATTACAATTGCCACTGGGTGGGCATCTTCGTTTCTTAACTCAAGATATAGTTCAAGTTAACTGTGTGGTCACTCCCACTATCAATATTTGAGAACCGGGACGTTATTTTTAATCTTTCTTTCTCATAACCATCCAATAAAACATCAGAGTGCAGAAACATAACTATTAATATCATGCATGATTTAACATAATGATGGCATGTCAACTAGAAGTAACATAAATGAACTCATAAAGAATAAATACTCCAACCCTATGGTCTGAGTTTGAATGAAATAATAAACCAATACGTGGCCTAATGGCCGAAGTCAATAAAACAACCAAACATAAATTAGATGTAGGATTCATGCCCTACTATTGTAAATAGATAATAAACCTCTACTCCTATACAATCTTAATAGTGGATTGTATCAAACTACTCCAATGGTGTCCATTTACTTACATGTAGGCAAGTATTGTAACACCCCGACTCCAAATCGAACCTCCTGTTATGTGCTATGGTTCTAGCGCGAAGATGCCTTACGTGCAGGTTGTCGCCCGTTGAGAATCAAAATGCTACTTAAATTATTTTTGACAAAGTCTCATTCTTTAAATCCAAGCTTTTGATAGAAAATTTTCAAAGGAATATATAAAAACACATTTTGCATAGAATAAAAGATCAAAATAATTTTCCACTATGTTCATTGGATTTTCATAGTTAGATAAAACAAAACTAATATCAGAAATTGTAAGTTATAAATCACAATTTACAAATCACAAATCATGTAGTGGAATTTCTTTTTTAAAATTCAAGTCAACTAAATACTTCATATAAATTAGTTCAAGTCCTAAGATAAAAACATTCATTTACATGTAAGCTGTAAAGCAAAACAAAATAAGTGCATATTTTGTCGATTAAGATTTCAACAAAAAGAAACTCAAAATCCAAAGTACATTGTAATACCTTAAATTCTCTATACTCAATGAAATGAAATTTATCATTTATTCAGTGAAATTTTGGTGCAAAATGAAACTGAGCTCATTTCGAGGCCAAATTTGGCAGGTTTCTGAAACTCTAATTTAGTGCCCCTTAGGGACCCAAAACAACTTGAAATGAAGTAACGTGACATGAACCAACTAAGAGAACAACATATTAAAAAATTAGAATAATTGGTCGAGGTTAAGGTTTTCATTTACCAAACGCCCTTTAAGGGGTCCAAATTAGAAAGAATCGTCATTTAGGATACTTCGGGGGATCGAAATGACCTGAAACAAAATAAAATGGAATGGCATGAACTAAAAAAATGAATGACTATCCAAAAATTAGAACAATTGGCCAATATTTGAATTTTCATTTGCCTAGTGACCTTAGTGGGTCTTAAATAAAGAAAGTTTTTGAAGGAAAATCACATAGAGCCAAACCATACCTTAAAATGTGCATTAGGTTCATGTGATTCCAAAACTATAGGATGTAAATCATAATTTCATGTAAATAAGGAGATATTAATTTTTATTTGATTTTTGTGAACCCATGAAGTCATGGCCACTTCCACTTGATTATGTACACCCACGCCCACTTAAGCCAAAATCGGCCCAACCACATATATGTGTGTGTGCACACATGTGAGTAACCCTATTTAGATAGTCTCTTGGAACCAAGATGAGCATCTTTGACTATTATATGGGGTCCCCTCAAATTTGATATTTTACACCCATACTTGATGTCCAAGAAATAAGAAAATAGGAAAGTATTCCTTGTGTGTTTGTGTGATGAGCAAGCAAGGAAACCAAAAAGGAAAGTTGTGATGAACACATAGGGGACGTCCCATTTGAATTAGAATATGATTTAAACTTCTTTGTTGTTCACACATAGTTAAGAAACAAGATTGTACTTACATCTTTTGAATTAGAAAGCCATAGTGGTCCCACTTGCCAACCATGAGCACACTTGCCCTCTTTACGCAAACCATCCCCTTTATGTATAGAAACTTGTCCAAATTTTTGTGAGCTTCCCAAGCTGCCCAAGGCTGCGCTAGGATGTCCCATTTGCTCTCATGAACATCTATATAAACCCCCCTTGCTCACTTTCATCTCATCCCAAAGCAAAGAGTTGACACTTCCCTCTTTGTTTGTTCTTGCCCTCTTCTTGACACTTCCCTCTTTTCTCTCTTGTGCGAGAAGTTCTTATTTAAGTATTTTAGAGAGTTTTTGAAGTAATCTTGTTGGTGGTTTAAAGTTCTGAAAGTGGTCGATAAGGCGAACCTCTGCCAGATTCAACAAAAACTTGAATTAAAGTGGAGGGGATTTTTTAAACCTCTACTTTGCTATTTTAAATTTCTAGCATGTTCATGCTTGTTTAAATTCTAATTTTCAGCATGTTTTATTTTAGTTTTAGCATGTTTAATCATATTTTAATTTTAGTTCAACATGTTTTTATGCTTTAATCACTCATGAAAGCATGCCATTCTTAGAATTCATGCTTAGGATTTTATTCAATGTATCAAGCATGCTATGTAATGTTTACATGTTTTCTTGGTTGTTTAAAATTCTGATATTTACATTTTGAATTTCTTTTGTGATTATGTGATTCTTAAATATAAGAAACTAAAGATAAGAACTACGTACTGTCATAGTGACCCGTATGGGTGCTATAGGTGTTCTTAACACATGCTTGGAGTGTGTGGTTGCGGGACGCAACTAAGGGATACTTGGTTTGCGACATCCAATGGAAAGTGACAAAGAAATATCTTTCCACTCTAAAGAGGGGTATCTAAATTAAGAACATTAAGGGAGTAGAACTCCTTTCAGTCTTAACGTCAACTACAACCAAAAAGTTGCTTGAATTACTTAATCCATGAAAGTGTTTGAATTTGGATGTACTATTGATTTGAAATAGTAACTTAAGTATTTAATGAATGATCTACTAAGCTATGTGCTCACCCCTTCCTTTTATTTTTCAGGAAATTGACTTGAATCATGAAGGCCATGGATATTATATTATTTCTATGTTTTTAAAGTTATATTTTAAGGGCATGTTGCCCAAATTTTGAATTTAAGACTTGCGCTGAATTTTATTTAAGTTTTGAAAGTTATGTACTCAAGTTTTGATTTAAGAATGTAACTTTCTTTATTTTATTTGAATAAATAAAGAGTTTGAAGTATTCCTTTATCTAATTGTATATCCTTATTGAATTGCAATTTAATACATGGTGATATATCCATAAACGTTTTCAATAAGTGTTTAAATAAAGGAATTGAGATGCAAGTTGTGTACTTGTAAATATAACATAGGACCCAACCCGCCTTGTGGTTGAACTTAAACCTGTTTCTAGGGGGTTGTAGTGTTATAAAGGTGGTATCAGAGCCTAGGCTTTAGGTGCCTTGGGCTAGAATTAGAAAGTCGATCAATGGCTGTTTGACTAGAGCTAGAAACTCAAATTAGGGTTTCACTTGGAATTGAATTGAATCTTGAATGCCTTACCTTCTATTTTTGAAATTGCAAAACTTTTTAGAAAGTGTTTTCAAAAAGGAAGTATATGTTTTTGAAATGTTTTGTCTGGATACAAAGACTACAAGTTGAGGTTATAATGGGTAAGCCTTGTCTTGAATAAAGCTAAACATTGAAACGGAGGTGGGTTATCTTGCCCTAGAAAGCACGGTTGCTAAGTAGACTTCAGTCTTGTCGCGCGATCTGGAAGTTGTCCCACCAGCTTATACGAGTGGTCTAAGTTGAAGAACACCCTTACCTTCTATAAAAGAAAATTAGAAGGTGAAAAATTAGGGTAAAAAATTGTTTAGAAGTCGAAAACGATGCCAAAGGTGGTGTCTTGACTAGACAGAGGTTGTGAGTCAACTAGTTTGAAACCATGGGTCTTGGGATTGACCTTAGGTAGAGATATGGGTGTAGCCATGGGTGATACAGTGGATCAAAAGCATAAATATCTAGGATATATGCTCGAGACTGAAACTTGTTTGAAAATAGAAAATTGTTTGATCAAGACACAGGATCGAGAAGCTTTTGTATCTTTCAGTTTCTATGTAGTATGGGATGTATATGAATTTAAGGATATGGAGGAAGCCTGGACTTGGATAATGATGGACCATGTGTGGTGAATGATCAATAACTCTAGCAGAATGAGTTTCTCTATGCTCACTAGTATGGGATGGTGGAGTATAGTGGATTCAGGAACCTTAGTTATCGAGCAATTGGCAAAATTGTTTGGGTCCAGTTCTATTCTTGGTAAAAAACTAAGTGGAAGGGGTAGAGTGGTATGAGACACTTGAACCTAAGAGCTTAGATGGAAGCTTGGAACCTTGCTATGCTAGCTTGATTGTATGATTGTATGATATGCATGCTTTACTATTTATTTGCTTTGAGACCAAATTCTTTACCTATGCATGAAAAGAACCTAGAAGAAAAACTTTTAGGCCACTAAATAGATCAATAACCTAGAGACTGAATCTAGAGTCATGATAGTATGAATGTTTGTTGAAACAAAGATTGACATTGAAAAGATGAGCTGGGAAGAGTTCAAGGAGGTCTTCCATGGAAAGTTCTTCTAGAGACGACACTGTGGAAGCTGAAAGAGGACTTTATTAGGTTGAATTAGAAGACTTAACTGTCGCTGAGTACGAGAAAAAGTTTAATGAATTGGATAAGTTCTCTTGGGAGCTAATCTAAGAAGAAAGAATGAAAGCTAATTGATTTGCTCAGGATCTCAAGATTGAGATTCAAAAAGTGATTATGACTCTAAGCTTAAAGACATATGGGGATCCTAAGGCATGAACTCAACTTAGAATAGAGGTTGAGAGGAAAGAACAAGAGGTATAGTAATGAAATGGAGATCCCAAAGGCCTAGAAAAAGAATAAGAGTGGTGGGAAGACACCACAGACCCAGAAATAAGGGCAAAATAAAGATGAACTAAAAGAATAGGTGAAGAAGCACAGACTATGCTATTTGTGCAAGTAGAAGGGTCATATAGCAAGAAACTGCCTGACTACACCCGCTCAGGCTCCTCAGCCACAAAACACTCAGGGAGGAGGTCAGAATGATCGTTCTTAGGGCAGAAAACAACAGCAGAATGCCAACCAGGGCAGAATCAGGGCTGTGGGCAGAACCAAGCCAGAATGTTTGTCGTTGAGGCTCAAGAAGATCAAGACCTACCCTAGAGACCCTAGTATAAAAATATTTATTAGGAGAACTTGATTAGCCCTTTATTTCAAATTGGTATATGTTAACATTTATGGGTTTTAAGCTTTGATAAGGTTTTGTACCTATTCTTTTCAATCAATAAAATTTATTACTTTAAGAATCCTTGTTGTTACATTTTGAAGGTTCAAAATACAAAGTTTGAGAATAGAAAGTGTTAGTAATAACCCAAGGCTTGCCATGTGGTCGAGTCCACTGAGATGGAGGTGGGGTATGACAAAAAAACTTTAGCCTTCGAATAGATTAAGAACTTTAGGCTGGGTATGACCCTAAAATGAAAAACGAGCCTATCTCTAAAACATGTCTTGCCCACCGAATCTTTTGAATCAGATTGGGGGTGAACAAAGGCAAGACAAATGATTCACAAGCTTAATAGAGGAAAATGAATAAGATAAGCATACTGACCTTTGGTTGGATGCTAAGGATACCCTAAGGCTTCGGGAGAAAACATTGTATGGGAAATTGCAGATCATCTCACTAAAGTGGCTAATTTTTGCCAACTGGATGCACAAACCAAGTCAATAAGTCTGAGAGAGTTACCCAGACACTAGAGGCTATGTTGAGCTCTTGTGTCCTATACATTAAAAGAAATGGGAGAAAGTATGAACGTGAGCCCTCTCACATCATCCACTGGGAGGAAGTGAATATTCAAGATGATGCTACTTATGAAGAAACAATAGTTAGAATCCTCAGCCATAAAGTATGTAGCCTACGAACGAAGGATATCCCGTTAGTGAAGGTACTATGGAAACATCACGGGGTGGAAAAAACTACCTGAAAACTCGAAAGTGAGATGAAGAACAAGTATCCACATCTATTCACTAAAAGTCCTTAGTTATGTATAAATTTTGAGGACAAAATTTTTCTAAGGAGGGTAGGTTTTAATACCCTAAATCCTCTGTACTCAATTAAATTAAGGTGACACGAGCCAACTAAAGGGACAACATATCAAAAAATTAGAATAATTAGTCAAGGTTAAGATTTTTATTTGCCAAACGCCCTTTAAGGGGTCCAAATTAGAAAGATTCGTCATTTAGGGTACTTCAGGGGGATCAAAATGACCTAAAACGAAACAAAATGGAATGACATGTACTAACAAAATGAATAAAATATCCAAAAATTAAAACAATTGGCCAAGATCTGAATTTTCATTTGCCTAGTGACCTCAGTAGGTCTTAAATAAGTTAAGTTTTTGAAGGAAAATTACTTAGGGCCGAGCCATACCTTAAAATGTGCATTAGGTTCATGTGATTCCAAAAGTATAGGAAACAAATCATAATTTTATGTAAATAAGGAGATATTAATTATTATTTAATTTTTGTGAACCCATGAAGTCATGGCCACTTCCGCTTGATTGTGTACACCCACACCCACTTAAGCCAAAATTGGCCCAACCACGTATATGTGTGTGTGCACACATGTGAGTAACCCTATTTAGATAGTTTCTTGGAACCAAGATGAGCATCTTTGACTATTATATGGTGTCCCCTCAAATTTGATATTGTACACCCA